>WNWK01007925.1:0-89011 GCA_009830355.1 Cherax destructor
AGGGAGGAAGTTAGAGGTGGCTTTCCTTGGGTGTTTAAAATTTTGTGAATTAGTATGGCAATGCCCGTTTTAGGTGCTTATAAGGGAATGACGGTTGTTTTTGTTTTTCATAAAAGTGTGAGGATTATTTTTTTGCTATATATGTCACTGGGGTATTATGTGTTATTGTGGTGTGTTGCAAACATGTGGCTCGTTACATTTTGTAATTATGACAATGGTAGGTTGCAGTAATATATGTTGAATACATAGTTGGTTTCTTCAGTGGAGGAGGAATGTGCAGTTTTAGTGATGGTAAGGTATTTTACCTTATTATTTTATGATTGTTCTAAGGAGTGGGGTAATGTGTTTTCTATTGTACATTGGAGACCTTACCTGCCTGGGTTTGGGCTTGATGTGGATACTTGTTATTCTTGAATTGTATGTATGTTGAGCTACAGCACTGTAATCATCTGCTGTTGGATATAAGAACATAAGAACATAAGAAAGGAGGAACACTGCAGCAGGCCTGTTGGCCCATAGTAGGCAGTTCCTTCACAATCCGTCCCACTAACAGAATATTTGCTCAACCCAATTTTCAATGCTACCCAAGAAATAAGCTTTGATAATTCTATTTACTCATGTGCGAGTCCCAATCAAATTCAACCCCTCTCACTCATGAATTTATCCAACCTAAATTTGAAACTACCCAAGGTCCTAGCTTCAATAACCCTACTAGGCAGACTGTTCCACTCATCAACTACCCTATTTCCAAACCAATACTTTTGGAGAGATATCCTCAAGACCTTATTTATATCCCCTTTGTTAATACCCATTTTCCACTTGTATACCTCGATCATGTCTCCCCTCATTCTACGTCTTACAAGTGAATGTAATTTAAGGGTCTTCAATCTTTCTTCGTAAGGAAGATTTCTAATGCTATGTATTAATTTAGTCATTCTACGCTGAATGTTTTCTAATGAATTTATGTCCATTCTCTAATAGGGAGACCAGAACTGAGCTGCGTAATCTAGGTGAGGCTTTACTAATGATGTATAAATAATAATATTGGTAGAATTACCGACAATATGTTAAGTAAAAGGACACAAATGCAACTAATGTGACATTTTATTGTGGCAACGTTTCGCTCTCCAGGAGCTTTCTCAAGCTTGAGAAAGCTCCTGGAGAGCGAAACGTTGCCACAATTAAATGTCACATTAGTTGCATTTGTGTCTTTACTTAACAATGATGTATAAAGCTGTAATATAACCTCTGGACTTCTGTTGCTTACACTTCTTGATATAAATCCCAGTAATCTATTTGCCTTATTACGTACGCTTAGGCATTGCTGTCTTGGTTTAAGGTTGCTGCTTACCATCACCCCCAAGTCCTTCTCGCAATCTGTATGGCTAAGTTCTACGTTATTTAGCTTATAAGTGCTTGATTTATGGACACTCCCGAGCTTTAGAACCTTGCATTTATCTGCATTGAACTGCATCTGCCACTTTTCTGACCACGAATTTAGTTTGTCTAAATCTTCCTGAAGTTCTATGACATCTATGTTTGAATCAATTATCCTACCTATCTTCGTGTCGTCGGCGAATTTGCTCATGTCACTAGTAATTCCCTCGTCAAGGTCATTGATATATATTATAAATATCAACGGGCCTAAGACTGATCCCTGTGGAACACCACTTGTTACAAGTCCCCACTCGGATTTAACCCCATTTATGCACACTCTCTGCTTCCTATTGGTGAGCCATGACTCGATCCATGACAGCACTTTTCCCCCAATGCCATGAGCTGCCACTTTCTTTAACAGTCTCTGGTGTGGTACTCTATCAAAAGCCTTACTAAAGTCTAAATAAACAATATCGAATTCTTTATCGTGATCAACAGCCTCAAAAGCTTTGTTAAATTAGACACATATGCAACACTTGGGTATCTTTATTGAGGAAACGTTTCGCCACTCAGTGGCTTCATCAGTCCAATACAAAGTAGAAAGGTGTAAGGAGAGGAGGAGTTTGAGGTTATCAGTCCCTCGGCCTGGAGTCGATGTGTTCAGTCCATCAATCTTGTTAGAAGTGTAGCACAAGGCCGTAGAGGTGGCTTATATGCTGTAATCAGGTGAGATGAAGCAGGAGGAGGCAGGTCACAGTGGTATCAACCACTAGTCGAAGTAAGTCCTTGTCCAAAGGTTTGGACAAATGTTGAAGAATCCCTTTGTATCAAGATCCCAAGAAGTTGCTGTGTCAGACAGGATGTAGATGAATGGTTCAGAGAACCGACAAGTTGTTAAATTAGACACTTGTCGGTTCTCTGACCATTCATCTAATCCTGTCTGACCAGCAACTCTTGGGATCTTGATACAAGGGATTCTTCAACATTGTCCAAACCTTTGGACAGGACTCTCGGCAGTGGTGATCCACTATGACTGCCTCCTCCCTGCATCTCACCTGATTACAGCATATAAGCCACCTCTACGGCCTTGTGCTACCTCTAACAAGATTGATGGACTGACACGACTCCAGGCCGAGGGACTGATACCAAGCCTCCTCTCCTTACACCTTTCACTTTGTTTGGATGATGAAGCCACTGTGTGGGAAACGTTTCCATAATAAGATCAAGTGTTGCATATGTGTCTAATTTAACAACTTGTCGGTTCTCTGAACCATTCATCTACTCAAAAGCTTTACTGAAGAAGGTTAATAAATTAGATAGGCAGGAACGGCCCCTCGTGAATCCATGCTGAGTATCATTAATCAAATTATGGTTATCTAGCTGGCTTCTAATAATATCAGCTATAATTGATTCTAGTAACTTCCCTACAATTGAGGTAAGGCTTATTGGGCGGTAATTTGACGGTAGTGACTTGTCGCCTGCTTTAAAAATAGGAATTACATTAGCCATCTTCCACATATCAGACACTACACCTGTTTGAAGAGATAAATTAAAAATGTTAGATATTGGTTCACAGAGTTCCATTTTGCATTCCTTAAGAACCCTTGCAAGAAGCTCATCAGGACCTGGCGATTTATTTTGTTTCAGTCGGTCTAGTTGTTTCATAACCATTTCACTAGTGACTGTGATATTACATAATTTATCATCTTCTGGGCCTCTGTAAAAATTAAATTCTGGGATATTATTAGTATCTTCCTGCGTGAAAACCGAGAGAAAATAATTATTAAAAATAGAGCACATATCATTCTCCGTGTCAGTAAGATGCCCAGAGTTATTTTTAAGGGGACCTATCTTATCCCTAACTTTTGTTCTATAAACCTGGAAAAACTTTTGGGTTAGTTTTGAATCCTAGCAACTTTAATTTCATAGTCCCGTTTAGCTTTTCTTATCCCCTTTTTAACGTCCCTCTTAATGTCAGTATACTGATTTATAAGATGTCCCTCACCTCTTTTTATGCGCATATAAATTCCTTTCTTCTGGCCTAAAAGATACTTGAGCCTATTATTCATCCATTTTGGGTCATTTCTACTTGATCTAATTTCTTTATACGGGATAAATGTTCTTTGGGCAGCCTGTATAGTGTTAAGAAAACTGTCATATTGATACCTCTCTCCGTTACCCCAGTCCACAGTTGATAAGTGTTCTCTAAGTCCATTATAATCTGCTAAGCGAAAATCTGGGACCGTTACTGAATTACATCCATTCAATGCTAAATTTAATTGACTTATGGTCGCTTGAGCCGAGTTCCTCTGTAATTTCTAAATTATTAACAAGGGTTTGCTTGCTTGCCAGAACCAAGTCAAGTAGATAATTTCCCCTTGTAGGTTCTGTCACAAACTGGTTCAAAAAGCAATCCTGAACTACTTCTAAAAAGTTGTTAGATTCTAAATTCCCTGTCATGAAATTCCAATCAATCTGACTAAAGTTAAAGTCCCCTAGAATTACTACGTTATCGTGTCTTGTGGCCTTAACAATTTCCTCCCAAAGTAGTCTCCCTTTTTCCCTATCTAAGTTTGGAGGACGGTAAATAAAGCCTAAATAAATTTTTCGCACCCCTCTGAATATTCTATCCAGACAGACTCTGTATGTGTTATTTCAGACTTTATACCCATTTTTATGCAACAATTTAAATGATCAAGGACATAGAGTGCCACCCCCCCCCCTTCCCGATACTTCTGTCTACTTGGAACAATTTAAAACCCTGAATGTGATATTCAGCAGGCAATCCCGATTTTTCATATTAAACCATGTCTCAGTTATTGCAAAAACATCAATATTACCAGTACTTGCAACTAATCTCAACTCGTCCATCTTATTCCTAGCACTACGACTATTGGTGTAATATACACTTAAAGACCCTCCTTTCTCTTTACCCTTCCTGCTCATTTCTGTTTTTCCACTATACCTATTACTGTCCTTGTCACGTAGTGCCACTGGCTTTCCAATATCCACCTTATTCTGTCTATTACTAGTTCCCCTAGAATTTATAACATTACTACATTGGGACTTCACTGTTTCCCCCCCATAACCCATACCACTAACGTTTTCTAGTTTAAAGCCCTAACAGCTCCCTCCACTGCAGTTGCCAGTGCCCCCACCCCAGACCTAGATAAGTGAACCCCATCCCTGGCATACATGTCATTTCTGCCATAGAAGAGGTCCCAGTTGTCAATGAATGTTACTGCATTTTCCTTACAGTATTTGTCCAGCCAGTAATTGACACCAATTGCCCTGGACAACCATTCACATGCAGCTCCTCTCCTTGGCAAAATACCACATATGACAGGGTTCCCTCCCTTCTTCCTAATTCTGTCTATTGCTGACCTATAGCTGCTAATCAGCTCCTCACTCCTACGTCTGCCAACATCGTTGCCTCCAGCACTGAGACAGATAATAGGATTGCTCCCATTTCCTCTCATGATGTCGTCCAGACGGCTAACAATATCCTGCATCCCAGCCCCTGGATAACACACCCTCTGCCTCCTATTCCTATCCTTTAGACAAAATTCCCTATCCATAAACCTAATCTGACTATCCCCAACTAAAACAATGTTCTTACCTCGACTGGCGGTGTGAGTGACGTTCTCGACGGTCTTTGTAGAGATGGTCATCGCTGGGATGTCTTCACATTCGTCTGATAAGTGTACATACGGATATGTTATATACATTGCAAGAGTTTCTTTTGTTGGACTGTGAGATGTCCATTTTTTTCCTAGTGGTGAGGAAGCCACACGTTATTTATTGTTCTTGTTTGTTGTTTATAAGTTTGTATGTTTTGTTATGTAAAGAAAAGTTTAACGACTTTCTTGTTTGAGTCCTGATTTATTACGGATTTCAGGTTTCAGTGTGATCAGTAGCTCTATCAAAAAAAAATTGTACAACATATATGTAGGGGTATTAGCAGGATAATTAAGGGGGGGTTGAGGGAAGAGGGGGTCTTTTTGTGTGGGATGATTTGATATCATGTAATATTTCATATTTCATTGTTGAATGTGACAAAATTAGCTTTTTTTTGTATATATGGGAGTTGTGAGGCGGAGACGGCATTGTAATGTAAAATGCATATATTCATGTGTATGTATGTTACGATGGGGTTCTGTGTGTGTATGGTATGATGCATTTCTTTGTTTAAATACATTAAATAGGTTGTGAGTCATGGTGGTGGAGTATGAGGACGTCTTTAATCCACATTTCAACTGTAAATATATATAATTAGCAGTACATTAATGTAAAATGTATAAAGAGTGTCCTATATATTGCAACGGGACCATTGATGTGGTCTTATAGTTTTATTATATTATTTTTGTTTTGTTTGTGTTTTTTGTCTCATCTCCTTAAGGTAATTGGGAATTGTAGAGATAAGATATTTAATTTTTTGTACATATTGAACCAGATGCTTAGTCATTTCCTGACTATTCAAATGTATTCATGTTTTTCTAAATAAAATATAATAAAAACAGCACAAGCTAGTCATGTCCAACTCACACCTACCCACACTCACTCATGTATTTATCCAACCTATTTTTAAAACTACACAACGTCTTAGCTTCTATGACGGTACTCGGGAGTTTGTTCCACTCATCCACAACTCTATTACCAAACCAGTGCTTTCCTATATCCTTCCTGAATCTGAATTTTTCAAGCTTAAAAAAATTTCTGTGAGTCCTGTCTATGCTAGATATTTTGATATTTTTAGCACGCTATTTACATCCCCTTTATTAATTCCTGTTTTCCATTTATACACTTCAATCATATCCCCCCTAATTCTACGCCTTTCTAGAGAGTGCAGATTCAGGGCCCTCAGTCTATCCTCATAGGGAAGATTTCTGATACATGGGATCAACTTTGTCATCCTCCTCTGTACGTTTTCCAGTGTATTTATATCCATTCTGTAATACGGTGACCAGAACTGTGCAGCATAATCTAGATGAGACCTAACCAAAGATATATAGAGTTGAAGAACAACCTGAGGACTTCCATTATTTATACTTCTTGATATGAAGCCAAGGAATTATTGACGACCCTTGTGAACTCTGAAAGCAGTGTCTGCAATCTCCCCATAACTGGATTAATCATTTCCTTTAAATGTTGTGGCCTTATATATATATATATATATATATATATATATATATATATATATATATATATATATATATATATATATAAATATATATAATATATATATATATATATATATTATATATATATATATATAGATAAAACAAATAAATGAAATATATTTTCATTAGTTCAGAAATTTTCGAAATTATTTCATACACAAATTTGCTTGCCTGCTTATTCTGCAAAACGTGCATTGCTATTTAAGCCAAAATCGCATGTTTTACTTATTCGGCACGACATATATATATATATATATATATATATATATTGTATATATATGGGTATAAAACTTGCGTTTTTGGCAAATAGCAACGCTCTTCTTGCCATATAAGACAAGCGAAAATTTGTGTATGCAATAATTTCGCAAAATCATTCTGAACCTAACGAAAAAATATATTTCATTGTGTTTGTTTATTATTAAATTAATGTTAACGTATCTAAAATATATTTAGTTGGGTTAGGCTAAATTAAATTGCGCTTGTTGTAATAAGGTTAGTAGGTTTTCAAAGTTTCTCTTGGTACAAAATTATAATTTTTACATTAACATAAATTAAAAAAATATATCTTTAAACGTATAAGAAAAATTTTAGAAAGGACTTAATTTTAAATGAGTTCTTGCTAATTGACCAGTTTTACCTAATCGGCACGACATATATATATATATATATATATATATATATATATATATTTTTAGTCGTGCCGATTAGGTAAAACTTGCGATTTTGGCTTAAATAGCAACGCTCACCTTGCCATAAAAGACAAGTGAAAATTTGTGTATGCAATAATTTCGCCAAAATCATTCTGAACCTAACGAAAAAATATATTTCATTGTGTTTATTTATTGTTAAATTAATGTTAACGTATCTAAAACATATTTAGTTGGGTTAGGCTAAATTAAATTGCGCTTGTTGTAATAAGGTTAGGTAGGTTTTCAAAGTTTCTCTTGGTACAAAATTATAAATTCTTACATTAACATAAATGAAAAAATATATCTTTAAACGTATAAGAAAATTTTAGAAAGACTTAATTTTAAATGAGTTCTTGATAATTGACCAGTTTTACCTAATCGGCACGACATATATATATATATATATATATATATATATATATATATATATATATATATATATATATATATATATATATATATATTTATTTTATTTTTTATTAACACATCGGCCGATTCCCACCAAGGCAGGGTGGCCCGAAAAAGAAAAACTTTCATCATCATTCAGTCCATCACTGTCTTGCCAGAGGTGTGCTTTACACTACAGTTATAAAACTGCAACATTAACACCCTCCTTCAGAGTGCAGACACTGTACTTCCCATCTCCAGGACTCAAGTCCGGCCTGCCGGTTTCCCTGAATCCCTTCATAAATGTTACTTTGCTCACACTCCAACAGCACGTCAAGTATTAAAAACCATTTGTCTCCATTCACTCCTCTCAAATACACTCACACATGCTTGCTGGAAGTCCAAGCCCCTCGCACACAAAACTTCCTTTACCCCCTCCCTCCAACCTTTCCTAGGCCGACCCCTACCCCGCCTTCCCTCTACTACAGATTTATACACTCTCGAAGTTATTCTGTCTCGTTCCATTCTCTCTACATGTCCGAACCACCTCAACAACCCCTCCTCAGCTCTCTGGATAATAGTTTTGGTAATCCCGCACCTCCTCCTAATTTCCAAACTCCGAATTCTCTGTATTATATTCACACCAGACATTGACCTCAGACATGACATCTCCACTGCCTCCAGCCTTCTCCTCGTTGCAACATTCATCATCCATGCTTCACACCCATATAAGAGTGTTGGTATAACTATACTCTCATACATTCCCTTCTTTACTTCCATGGACAAAGTTCTTTGTCTCCAAAGACTCCAAAGTGCTCCACTCACCCTTTTTCCCTCATCAATTCTATGATTCACCTCATCCTTCATAGACCCATCTGCTGACATGTCCACTCCCAAATGTCTGAATACATTCACCTCCTCCATACTCTCTCCCTCCAATCTGATATCCAATCTTTCGTCACCTAATCTTTTTGTTATCCTCATCACCTTACTCTTTCCTATATTCACTTTCAATTTTCTTCTTTTACACACCCTACCAAATTCATCCACCAACCTCTGCAACTTCTCTTCAGAATCTCCCAAAAGCACAGTGTCATCAGCAAAAAACAACTGTGACAACTCCCACTTTGTATTTAATTCTTTATCTTTTAACCCCACACCTCTTGCCAAGACCCTCGCATTCACTTCTCTTACAACCCCATCTATAAATATATTGAACAACCATGGTGACATCACACATCCTTGTCTAAGGCCCTCTTTTACTGGGAAATAGTCCCCTTCCCTCCTACACACTCTAACTTGAGCCTCACTATCCTCATAAAAACTTTTCACTGCTTTCAGTAACCTACCTCCTATTCCATACACCTGCAACATTGCCCCCCTATCCACCCTATCATACGCCTTTTCCAAATCCATAAATCCATATATATGTCTTGCCGAATATGTAAAACTTGCGATTTTGGCTTAAATAGCAATGCTCGTTTTGCAGAATAAGACAAGCGCAAGGAAAAATTTGTGTATGAAACAATTTCGGGAAAATCTTTCTGAACCTAATGAAAAAATATATTTCATTGTATTTGTTTATTATTAAATTATTGTAAACTTATCTAAAATATATTTAGTTGGATTAGGTTAAATTAAATTGCGCTTATTATAATAAGGTTAGGTAGGTTTTCTAAGGTTATTTCGATACAAAATTATTATTTTTACATTAAGTTAAATGAAAAAAATATATCTTAAAACGTATAGGAGAAAATTTTAGAAAGGACTTAATTTTAAATGAGTTCTTGCTAATTAACGAGTTCAACCTATTCGGCACGGTATTTATTCAATAACTACACTGCGACTATCGAAGGACTCGAACCCACGTTGTTTGGCCCGCCTTATGGTGAGCGAAAATCACATGATGCTCTAACCCACAGGACCACCAAATCTTACAAGAATCAAGCACCGAGCAGAGCTAGGTGTTTTACCTTGATCCGAGGACATACTGTGGTGTGGGTGCCTCTGAGCTAATTTCATTCTACTCCCCGTTGGTGTACTAGCTTCCACAAGCAGTAATTGTATTATTGTAACCTCGAACGAGTGGTTACAAAACGACATGGGTTCGAGTCCTTGGGTAGTCGCAGTGTTGTTATTGATTAACTAACATTCGTTTGTGGTTACAATAATATAAATACTGCTTGTGGACGCTAGTACACCAAACGGGGAGTAGAATGAAATTTCCTCAGAGGCACCCACACCATCGTATGTCCTCGGATCAAAGTAAAGCCCCTAGCTCTGCTGGGTGCTTGATTCTAGTAGGATTTGGTGGTCCTGTGGATTAGAGCATCATGTGATTTTCGCTCACCATGAGTCGGGCCAAAACGACATGGGTTCGAGTTAGTGGTTAGTCGCAGTGTTGTTATTGATATATATATATTAGTGATGTATTGGACATCCGCATCCTTGGAACATCCGCATAATTTCTCACATCCGCATCCACATCCGCATTTTACTGTAAACAGATATCCGCATATGCCTCCGCATTCGAAAACCGCGAAACATTCGCAAAATTTCTTACATCCGCATCTGCAAAATAAGTAAGACATCCATAGACACATCCGCATCCGCGGATATCTAAACCTTCACATCCGATACATCCCTAATATATATATATATATATATATATATATATATATATATGTCGTGCCGATTAGGTAAAACTTGCGATTTTGGCTTAAATAGCAACGCTCACCTTGCCATATAAGACAAGTTAAAATTTGTGTATGCAATAATTTCGCCAAAATCATTCTGAACATAACAAAAAAAATATATTTCATTGTGTTTGTTTATTATTAAATTAATGTTAACGTATCTAAAATATATTTAGTTGGGTTAGGCTAAATTAAATTGCGTTTGTTGTAATAAGGTTAGGTAGGTTTTTAAAGTTTCTCTTGGTACAAAATTATAAATTCTTACATTAACATAAATGAAAAAAATATATCTTTAAACGTATAAGAGAACATTTTAGAAAGGACTTAATTTTAGATGAGTTCTTGCTAATTGACCAGTTTTACCTAATCGGCACGACATATATATATATATATATATATATATATATATATATATATATATATATATATATATATATATATATATATATATATCACATTATATAGGGAGGTACCACCTCTAGAACTTTACTGGGGACCCTCATCCTCAGAGAAGACAATAAACGTACCTCAGGGAAAACTCGAGGTTCTCCCCGGAGCTGTTTGAATATTTTCTTCTCCTACCACTCCCTATATATATTATATAAGTGCTTTATTAATAGAAAGAATACATTGACAGAAAACACAAACATGAATATGAATACATTGGTACAATATATCAAAGATTATGAATCTCCTCCTGCTCCTCCAAAGCCGGACGCGAGCCTAGAACGCTGCATGCATTTCCCCTCTGGATGGCCACACTGAGGCGCTGAGTGGTGTCGATGAGACTGGAACCCAGTTCTTTAAGGAAACGTGTTGCATTTTTTTCCCATGCTCCCAAGGTCTCCAATCCCACTGGGACAAATTGATACTGTTGGCTTATGTCTCTGTACTTGCCGATCTTGTACTCCTCTCTGTGGTCAGCAGCTCCTCCCTGTCGCCAGACACTGTGAAGGATGTAAGTTTCAGCCAGTCTCGACACACAGGTATAGACCCATGCTAAGAGCTTGCCATTCTTTCAAGGATAGATGGTGATCCCGTCGGGGCGGTTTGCTGGGTTGTGGGTATTGTTGGCTGCTTGTGATATATATATATATATGTCGTGCCGATTAGGTAAAACTGGTCAATTAGCAAGAACTCATCTAAAATTAAGTCCTTTCTAAAATTTTCTCTTATACGTTTAAAGATATATTTTTTTCATTTATGTTAATGTAAGAATTTATAATTTTGTACCAAGAGAAACTTTGAAAACCTACCTAACCTTATTACAAAAAGCGCAATTTAATTTAGCCTAACCCAACTAAATATATTTTAGATACGTTAACATTAATTTAATAATAAACAAACACAATGAAATATATTTTTTTCGTTATGTTCAGAATGATTTTGGCGAAATTATTGCATACACAAATTTTCACTTGTCTTATATGGCAAGGTGAGCGTTGCTATTTAAGCCAAAATCGCAAGTTTTACCTAATCGGCACGACATATATATTTATTATAATATAAACTATACTATATGAAATATATTTTTGATTATATTCAGTAATGATTATAACGCGAAATTAGTTCATGAGCACAAAATTTTACTTGTCTATGGCAAGGTGAGCGTTGCTATTTAAGCCAAAATCCAAGTTTTACCTAATCGCACCTATATATATGATATATATATATATATATATATATATATATAATATATATATATATATATATATATATATACCGCAGTTAACAACTGCAGCATGGCCGGAGATCGAACCAGTGTTACTTTAGTCCACCTCGTGGGAAGCAAGTCAAAATTCACGACGGTCTAACCACTGGTCAGCCTAGCGGGACTAGGTTGGTAATCACTATCCTGGGTTACTGAGGTTCGGTCGCCTCCGCGGCCGTCAACAGGTCTTTGATCAGTGCCTGATCAACCAGGCTGTTACTGTTGGCCGCACGCAAACCGACGTATGAACCACAGCCTGGCTGGTCAGGTACTGACCTAACAAATAAAATAATCAGAATGCAAGTGATATCGACAACCCAGTCGTTTATAGGTCAGGAGAAAACTAGAACAGTGCCTCCTCATGCCGATGACGAAAGGGAGGGGTTCTTGATCCAATGAAGTGGTTGCATTTCCTTGGTTTGAACCTAAATGTTTACCATTTCCAAATTGTTATACGACCAATAATAATAATAATAATTATAATTATAATAAAAATAACTACTAACTAATAATAATAACTACTGCTGCTACTACTACCGCTAATACTACTACTACTACTACTAATAATAATAATGATTACATTATTATTATTTTAAAATTGGACACTAAACCCGATAGGGTCATGCAGCACTGCATAAGACCCCTACATGTTTGACACTTCCCCACTGAGAAACTGAACTAACTATTGGTCCATGCTAGGTAGGTCCAATTCGCACTTAAGTCTTGTTCACTCGTGAAGAGTTCTCCATATATAAATTTAGTAAAATTATCGAAGTATACTAACCTGACGTAACCTAAATTATATTGATAGAGAACAAGTAGACCGTCTACCACCTGCATATTGTCCAATGACATCAGCGAGTCTCCAAGGCACTGACATCAGCGAGTCTCCAAGGCACTGACGTCAGCGAGTTATTCAGGCAGGCGGGTTGGTGACTTGTTAGCTTTCTAAAAATTCCTTAATTTGATGGTCATAATGATTGACTTTCATATTACCAAATAAATTATTCAATTTAATTCAGTACAATGAGTGTGACGCGATGCGATAACTAAAAATATTGTTCACTCTTCGAAATAATAATAATAATAATAATAATAATAATAATAATAATAATAATAATAATAATAATAATAATAATAATAATAATATTATTATTATTATTATTATTATTATTACATTTATGGTGGAGCGCTAAACCCGTACTTGCAAACATCGCTTTGGGAAATGGAAGGCATTTAGGCTTGATTCAAAGAAGTGAAGCCTAAGTGAAGCCTTTGATCAAGAGTCCTTCAGCAGCATCAAGGAAGCTCCTTGAGTGAAGTGACTTCTCGTAGTGAACCTCATATTTTGGAAGTCAAGTAATATAGACAATGATAAGCTAATAATTTTATTACTATGGCTTGGATTCAACTATTGTATTCAGCAAGGTACGTGAGCAACAGTTGGATATCTTCACCGTCAAGATTCAGTGATAAATACTGCAGGCAGCTGAAGCACTGCAGAGAAAATGGCGCGATCAGTCATCCTTAAAGATGCAATTTTGAGATGGTCACTTCCTCGACCTCGAGAAGTGTTCGGATCCTTAGTCTCGATCATAGTGAAGCTGAAGCCAGAGGTGAGGCAATGCTGTTGAAGTTGGTGTCATAGGAGGCGTAAGAACAACAAACATTGAGAACCACTACACCAGGCTTACTGGACCATGCTAAGCAGAAGTATAGGATCTGAGAGGGACCCGCCTACCATGGGCCAGTTTGCCTGCTGCATTACTTCTCAATTCTTATGTTATTTATTTAATATCTTGACTAAATTTTCGTTCACAAATCTTTAAAACGTTACTCATATTCAGAATGTCTCCAAGAGGAAATGTGATAAAAATCACTTTGTACCATATTTATTATATATTAATCCCATAGTTCTCCCGAATTCCCTAAACATTTCTTTCATAACATCAAACATCCCAGCCTAAGATATATTTTAACGAGAAAAACTGCAGCATTTCTTCATCATGAATGCCATGAGTTTCAGTTAGGACGGCATAAATTTAGGAGAAAATCTGGGACGCCGCGGGATCATGCTTCTCCGTCTCCCAGGACACCGTTGACGAAGCCTTTGTCGTTCTCGGGAGGCGCAGTCTCACGCTTCTCGTGAGCTGTCTCCCTCGTACTCACCTGGTTGGGGTTGCAGGGGTCCATTCACAGCTCCTGGCCCTGCCTCTTCACTGGCCGCTATTCGGTCACTCTACCCTCTCCATGAGCGGGTAGAGTGACCGAATAGCTATGTATGGATCCTGCCTGCACTACATCACTTCCCAGACTATTGCACTTCCTGACAACTCTGTGACTGAAGAAATACTTCCTAACATCCCTGTGGTTCATCTGAGTCTTCAACTTCCAATTGTGACCCCTTTCTGCTGTGTCCCATCTCTGGAACATCCTGTCTCTGTCCACCTTGTTGATTCCTCTCATTATTTTATATGTCGTTATCATATCCTCCCTATGTCTCCTGTCTTCCAGTGTCATTAGGTCGATATCCCTTAACATCTCGTAGGACATGCCCCTTAGCTCCGGGACTAGTATTGTTGCAAACCTTTGAACTTTCTCTAGTTTCCTTACATGCTTGGCTAGATGAGGGTTCCAAACTGGCGATGCATACTCTGGTATTAGTGAACGACATGACGGAAGGAATAGACTCCGAAGTGTCCCTGTTTGAAGATGATGGGAAGTTGATGAGAAGAATTCAATCGGACGAGGACCAGGCAGAATGACAGAGGGATCTGGACAGGCTGCAGGTCTGGTCCAGCAACTGGCTCCTGGAGTTCAACCCCACCAAGTACAAAGTCATGAAGATTAAGGAAGAGCAAAGAAGACCACAGACGGAGTACAGTCTAGGGGGCCAGAGCAAACAAACCTCACTCAAGGAAAAGGGTCTTGGGGTAAGTATAACACCGGGCACATCTCCTGAGGCGCACATCAACCAAATAACTGCTGCAGCAAACGGGCGCCTGGCAATCCTAAGAACAGCATTCCGACATCTTAATTAGGAGTCATTCAGGACCCTGTACACTGTGTACGTTAGGCCCATACTGGAGTATGCAGCACCAGTTTGGAACCCTCACCTAGCCAAGCATGTAAGGAAACTAGATAAATTTCAAAGGTTTGCAACAAGACTAGTCCCGGAGCTAAGGGGTATGTCATACGAGGAGAGGTTAAGGGAAATCGACCTGACGACACTGGAAGACAGGAGATATAGAGGGGATATGATAACGACATATAAAATACTGAGAGGAATCGACAAGGTGGACAGAGACAGAATGTTCCAGAGGAGGGACACAGCAACAAGGGGTCACAGTTGGAAGTTGAAGACTCAGATAAATCACAGGGATGTTAGGAAGTATTTCTTCAGTCACAGAGTTGTCAGGAAGTGGAATTGTCTGGGAAGTGATGTACTGAAGGCAGGATCCATATATAGCTTTAAGGAGAGGTATGATAAAGCTCATGGAGCTGGTAGAGTGACCGAGTAGCGGCCAGTGAAGAGGCGGGGCCAGGAGCTGTGAATCGAACCCTGCAACCACAACTAGGTGAGTACACACACACACACACACACGAGGCAGTATTTTCTAACGGTGCTTTCAGCATTTAGCGTTCTAGATCTGGTCAAAGGAAAGTGTCAGGGGTCTTTGTGTGCCATAGAGTCAGTGAACATACTTACAAGAGTTTAACTCAAGACTGTCAAAAAATTTCACACATGATGAATTCTGGGCAAAAGAATGTTGACCACACAAGTTCAATGAATGGTACACACAACCACTGAAAATTGCCTTCTTTTTCTTTTCTTTGAGAATGACTTGTACACCTCCATGGACCCCGGCCATGGTGGCAGCATTGTCATATCTTAAGGCACGACACAACATGAAGTCCAGTCCATCACTTTCCAGCTTTTTCAGGATATCAGAACTGATATTAGCAGCATTTTTGCCCTTGAAATGGGGAAAAACAAGAAAATTTTCCTTCAATTGAACTCTTCCATCCTCCATTTGCACTATGGTGTCATCCCTTGATGGTGTCACCCATGATGGTGTCACCCATGATGGTGTCACCCATGATGGTGTCACCCATGATGGTGTCACCCATGATGGTGTCACCCATGATGGTGTCACCTGGGCGGCCCTTTCCCCTTATGACGCCACTGAGTGGATGTGTGAAGTAAGGGCAGGAAATCTACTAGCAATCAGTGGGGATTGCTAGAGTGACCTCTATGCTATTGCTAGGTTTTTGATAGTGATTAGTGGTTCTTGATAAGGAATAAGTGAGTGAAGATGGCAGGCATCAGAGGGGTACAGGCTGCCATAATTATATTTATAGTTATTCTGAAATTCGCCAAAGTAGGAAATTAGTCATGGGGACTGGAAAAGGCGACTGGAGTAATGGCACCCTGGACAGTAAAAGCCCCACAAATGCCATCCTATCAGAAACATAAATATCACTATCGCCGCAAGGCATGGCAACACCGCATACCCATAAAAACAAAACAGTGGCGCACAGCTCTTTTTGTGGCGCTCTTATGTGGTGACATTCAAACTTATCCAGGACTTCAAACTTATGTACAGGTGCAAACCAGGCAGATTAGGTGTCCCTGTACTCATTGTGGTAAAGGTGTCGGCAGCCTCAGTAGGGCGATAAACTGTGATGTATGTGAAGAGTTGGTGCACATAAGGTGCACAGATAAAATTAGTGACGATGTATACGATGGACTAGTAGCTAGTAATGCCAACCTTAACTTTGTCTGTAGTGTATGCATAGGTCATCGTGAGACCACAGAAACAATACAATTACATCAAATAACAATAATAATATAATATCTTTATTTACTACAAGTACATGTACATGGTATACAGGCCTATGGAAATAAATGGTATAAAATACCGACACAATGGAAAAATAAACACATAAGCAGTATAATGTGATCCTTTATTGACAACGTTTCGCCCACGCAGTGGGCTTTATCGAGTCACAAACAGATCTACCTGGAAAAAGAGTAACATGAGTATTTATAAGATTTAGTCAGATGGAGAATGCTGGGTCAGGTGGAGAATGCTGCATGTGACAGTCTTCAAAGTAGTGTGATAGTTTAAAACCTTGTGTGACTCGATAAAGCCCACTCCGTGGGCGAAACGTTGTCAATAAAGGATCACATTATACTGCTTATGTGTTTATTTTTCGTATACAGGCCTAGCTGACATCAGTGACATACTACTATATAGAAAGCCGCTTGTTATTCTGACCATTTCGGGCAAATTAGGTCAGTTTCGTCCCAGGATGCGACCCACACCAGTCGACTAACACACAGGTACCCATTTTAAACTGATGGGTGAACACGGGCAGCAGGTTTCTTATGGAAACACGTCCCTAATGTTTTCCAGCCGTACCGGAAGAGATTCGAACCCCAGACATCGGTGTGTGAGCTGATGAGTGCGCTAGAGATCGAGCTACGGGACACAATAACACCAGATAAATGTTTACACTGTACTAAGACACGAAAGAAGAACAGTAAACACATCATATGAAAACCTATAAGGGGTGTGACTTTGTAAATGGTCCAAGTCGGACCGAAACGTCGTAGTAAGTTTCTCTTATGTGCGGGTTATTTGTGTATTGTTCCAGTCACGGTATTGTGCCTTTGTTATTTATGGTTGTATGTTTGGTCATGTTAATGTTTGTAACAAATTCACTCTAATCCAATTACCCTTTAGTAGTGCTGACGTCCAGTTACCCATCTTTCTTAACACAAATGACCCCCTGCCATATATTGATGATTATGACTGCTTCAAGAAAACAGGTCTTCGATTTATTCATGTCAACGCGAGGTCACTCTTGCCCAAGATGTCATAGATTAGGATTCTAGCTAACGGAACTAGGGCGGCAGTTACATTCATCTTTGAATACTGGTTGGATGTCACGGTGACTGACGACGAGGTCAAAATAGAAGGTTACAATATAAAGCGCTTAGATAGGAATAGAAATGGCGGTGGGGTATGTGCCTATGTAAGAAATGACTTAGTCTGTAACCCAAGACCTGATTTGAATGACAATAAACTGGAGATATTATGGCTTGAGGTGTTGTTACCCAAGACTAAGCCAATCCTAGTAGGAACTATTTATCGCAACCCAAAACACCCATGATCAATTTTTAAAGAATTTTTCGAGAGTCTTGTCCGGAATTGATAGCAATTCTGAGACAGTGAAATCGGGAGATTTCAATATCAGTTTCGAAGAGCAAAATAATGGGCTTTGTAATAGGTATAAGCAAATTCTGGGATTATGTAGTTATAATCAACTAATTAATTGTATTAGCGCTGTGATAGTTATTTTAGTGTTTCTGATATGTATTTTCGAGTACTATGGTATCATTTGGAGAAGTGTCGTATTGCAATGTTTCTGTATTACCTTGTATTGTTGGTTTCAAAATCACACGACATGGCACATTTGGTTTTATGTGAAGTTACTGTATAGCAGATTTTTGCAATGTTTTGTTGTCTATGTACCAATATATGTATTTTTAAATAAAATATATAAAAAAAAAATACCCTGTAAACCTCCTGCAGATAATTTACTCACATACTAATTCATACTAGGGTTGATGCGACAGAAATGTAGTATAAATTAAAACAATTTGCCACTTTAGTGGTCTCGTGGCATACCTCGTTATCAATATTTAGCACTATGTTAGATCTGTCTAAGGGTTTATGGCTATACCACAACTGTTTTAGTTGTTGCCAGAGCTTTCTAGGGCTATTCTTGTGCTCTTCGATTTTTGAGCAATATTGCACTCTGTTCCTAACTCTCTGGAATTCATTTAGCGCTGCAATATCCTGCCTGTTTATTTTAAATCTTTTTAACGACTGGTCCCTGAATTTCATATTGTCTAATATGTCAGTAGTCATCGTTTTGAATTTTTCCCATGCATCATTTTCGTCCGTGCAACTTGTAATCACTGTCCAATCACAATTTGTAGCCTATTTACCAGTATTTCTTTGCTGTAGTTTCTAGTTGATGTCATTTTAATTGTCTTGTGTAGGCCTGTCCGATCCCTAATGATTTTCCTGGTACAGTATATGACGAGATGATCACTAAGACCTGTGGTAATGACGCCTGACTGGCTAATGTTGCCAGAGCGATTACAAAGGTTGTGGTCTATGTTAGTTGAGAACTGTGTGATCCGGATTGATGCATTAACCTTAGTTTTACCGTTACCTATATGAAAAGGACAATGCTAAACTGAGCAATATGTTCCAATTCCAATATGACTAGTGATACCTAATCCATACTCTGACTACATATGTATATTTTTATATATTTTATTAAAGGGAACACATGCTAACTATACACAATAAGGCAGCATACAAGGTCACCACTATGACCATGCTATCACTGTTTTCCTAAAACATACTACGTCTGTCCATTATATCACGGTACCACCGAAAACCTTATTATGCTAGGTAAAACATAATAATATTGGCGCACTCCGCGCAACCACCTCAACCCTCCTCCCCCCTCAATTTGCCCAAAATATGCAACATAATTCAATACTCTGAATACATTAAACTTATAATACTATCATGTACGGGTTACGTAAATAATGACGTACATATGAACAGGTGATATAATGACCATCGGTTCACGTTCCCTGGACCACCAATGGCATGAGCCTCGCAGGACCCAAGAAACTCACACTACCCTTACATTCTTCAATGACAATGGTCTTATGACATACACTAAATGACACGGCTTTGCCAACTCGTGCCTTGTGAGTGACTACATTCATACCGCCCTTGCATACGTCAGTAAATGATGGTAATAACATGACACAGTCGTTCTTACTCTTTCACTCTCCACTCCATGCTGTAAGGAAAAATGCCTCCCATGGCCTTTACTCCTATGGAAAACACTCTCAAAGTACACCTTCCACACCGACACTTTCACATAAGTAACCCTTCAGTCCCCCTCGACTTTGTCACCCGTTCCCCAAATCTGTGAATACAGATGACATCCGCCCCCCCCCCTCATTACAGGGTATTACCTGAATTATTACCTGCAAGTAATTTGGGTGAGGTAAGTGAGACTTAAGCCACAGTAGGTAGCAGGACTGTAACTCCCTCGATGCCCACTCCCTACCACTCTCACGAAAAGCTAAAGCTGACATTAAATTAATAATTACAATATGATTAGACTTGCTGGGTACACAAAAGAATTTCATATTTCCACTTACCACTTAATTACTGTAGATGGATCACAAAACAACACCTGCCTGACACCTAGACCATACACTGGCCAGCTAGAGATCTAAATGCAAGGACTAATGGTGCACTTCCCTGTGAGTGATGATCCCTTATCTTCTACCATCCACACATAATTCTTGAGGTCCCACAAATTTCCTGTCCCAATTCTTCAGCAAGGGAAATTAACAAGGGTTCCTAATTACAAATTCAGGCCGAAACCCGCCAATTTGGCTCAGGAGATGCTGGATTATTAGCAGAATTTCCCACGACAACCATTGTTCACAAATTACAAAATGGCGTACCTCAGTGACGTCACTTCCCAGGAGGTTCTGCATCCCCCTTTACTCAAAATTTCTCGAAGGATACAAATAGCATTATATTTTAATACACAATTATATGATTCATTTATATGTTCTACATTTAGGAAATTATGTAAAAAAAAATCCACACTGCGGCCGGAGGATGGTCATTGACAAACAACTTAAACTGCTTCTTCCTCTATGAGACGATTCCTGCCAACTCTATCTTGAGTGACTGTTACAATTTCTTCCTCTTAAATTCCTTGGTTGGCTCTATCCTCAGTTTCACTTGTGTCACTTTCCCTTAGAGTATCATTTACATTTGCTTGAACATTTAATTCCAAGGGAATTAATTTATTAATGGTACACAAATTTTCCTGATCATGACACAACACCTCGACATTCCTGACAACATCTAATGCATCTGGGTATAATGTTGACATGCCCAGAGGCCACAATGATCGATATTGCTCAATATCAATTAATACAATGTCACCTGGTTGAATGTTCTGTCGATTTACAGTCTCTGATGCACCATAAAAGTGTTCATGAAGTGTAAGAAGATACTTCTTTCACCACACACTGTACCAATGATTAATTACTTTATTTAACATCTAAAATTTATTACTTAACAATTCTATATTATTATAATCCTCATCAATTTCTTCAGGATTATCACTATAAATAGATGCAGTTTCCAATTTTCATCCATATATTAAGTGAAAAGGTGTTAATATATCTACATCAGGAGAATCACTAATGTATGAGAGGGGACGATTATTTATACAATTTTCCGCCTCCACTAATTCAGTACAGAATTCCTCCAAACAAATTCTCTTTTTGTGTTGCACCTTCTGTAGACATCTTTTTACTGTGGAAAAATAAACACATAAGCAGTATAATGTGATCCTTTATTGACAACGTTTCGCCCACACAGTGGGCTTTATCGAGTCACAGACAGATCTACCTGGAAAAAGAGTAACATGAGTATTTATAAGATTTAGTCAGGTGGAGAATGCTGGGTCAGGTGGAGAATGCTGCATGTGACAGTCTTAAAAGTAGTGTGATAGTTAAAAACATTGTGTGACTTAAAGGACCTGCAGTGTACCATTCTTAAGTTCTATGTGGGATAGCGTTGAAGAAGTTTCTTGGCAATAGGTTCAGCTATGTTGTAGAAGCCGTTGTTCTGGTTGAAGTGGTTGGATATACAGATGATGATGATTCCAGGATTCTTCGGTATTGAGTGTTGTCTTTGGCGATGAGTCTTGCGTTTCTGTAGTTGATTAAATGGTTGTGTAAATTTCGGTGTTGAACACAGGCTATCCAACATAGAACTCAAGAATGGAACACTGCAGGTCCTTTAAGTCACACAAGGTTTTAAACTATCACACTACTTTGAAGACTGTCACATGCAGCATTCTCCACCTGACTAAATCTTATAAATACTCATGTTACTCTTTTTCCAGGTAGATCTGTCTGTGACTCGATAAAGCCCACTGCGTGGGCGAAACGTTGTCAATAAAGGATCACATTATACTGCTTATGTGTTTATTTTTCCATTGTGTCGGTATTTTATACCATTTATTTCCATCTTTTTACTGTACCTATCATTCTTTCATAAAACCCATCCTGCCAAGGAGTTATGGGAGTAATAAATTTCCAGACACATCCTCGCTGGGTTAACAGAGATTGTAAATCATTATTCTTTTTTAATTCCATCAAATATTGGGCACCCGCTACAAAATTAGTGGCATTATCTGAAATCATAAATCTTGGGCAGGATCTCCTAGCTGCAAATTTCCAAAACAGCTGTACAAACTGATCTGCAGACAAGTCCTCAGCTATTTCTAAATTAATTTTTTTACTTTTTTTTTAATATCTATTGTTGCCAAATATTCCCATTTACAATTAATATCTGTTGTTTACCATCTTATTATCATATAACTGCTAAAATCCACATAGTCTTCAATTTAGAGCTTTGCACATTTAGCGGTGCAAATAAACATACATACACTTTCAAGGGAACACCATCTGCATTACTTGTTAAAATAATTAGACCACTATAGTCCACACCTGTTATATCAAATGTTTTTTAACAATTGTACACGTTCCCTTGGTAATGGTGGAGGACCTGGATACATGAAGGTTCTGGCATCCACACGGCGACATATTATACAAGATTTAATAACCCTTTTTACACTTTTTCGTCCTTGTGGAATCCAGAAAGTTTCCCTAATAAAATTTAAAGTATCATGTACCCTACCATGCATTACATTTTTATGGGCATTTAAAACAATCAAAGTTGTAAGATGATGGATTTTGGGAAATAAAATAGGGTGTTTAGCATGTTCACCCAATTCAGCATTTTGTAACCTACCTCTACACCTAATTACATCATCATCTAATTACAGCCCTAATTTATCTATTATTAAACCTTTTATAAATTTTCCTTTTAACAACAATTTAATTTCATCTCCATAGATTTCTTCTTGCACGCTCTGAATCCAGTATTTCAGAGGATGTGGAAAATTATATGAAATATTCATGTTGTTTACAAATTTAAATACTATCAATGTTACATTAGTTTGAGTAAGGAAGAATGCCTATTAATATCAGTGGCTAATGAGGGACAAACTATTGGAGGGATGGTCACAGTAATTTCAACAGGTGCAATATGTGCCTTTTGTAGAGGCCAAGTAACTTTTATTTACCAACCAACTCGGTCCCCTGAACCATGATACAGTGTTCACAAATTTATCATAAGTCAAGTCTTGTGACTAGAAATCAGCTGGATTCTCATTACCAATTATATGATTAAATGTTAAGAAATGTTGTCCCAAACTCTTATGTTTCTCTTGCATTTGATTAATTTCAGCGACTGTTTTGTACGTACACAATCTTACGAGTCCATTGTAAGGATACCTCATTATCAGACCAAATCACAGTGTCGCCAATATTTATCTCCTGCAATTTATCTCTTACATAATTAGCTAATTTGACACCTATGTAAATGGCTGTTAATTCAAAATGAGACAATGTACGCACTTTAATTGGAGCCACTTTAGCCTTAGACATAGCAAGGGAAATATAATTATTACGTTGAATATAAGCAACTGCTCCATATGGTAATTTTAAAGCATTATTCAATATTATCACCAACTTGGCTTGCTACATTACGTGGGAATTCCAACATTGGTATTTTTGCATAGTCACCTATTAATTCTTCCCACTTTTTAATAAATTCTTTAGGTAGGGTTTCATCCCAAGCACATCAAAGTTTCCATGCTTCTATTAATAATTTCCCTCTATTGTAAGGGGTGACACTGAGCCTAGTGGGTCGAATCATTTGGAAACTTCAGAAAGCAAGACTCTCTTGGTTAATTTACAAATCTCTCTCAGTATCCCAGGTTAATCCCAATACATTACTATATTTAGGTACTTCAACTCCAAGGTAATTTTTATTTATTTTGTCCTTTAATTTGGACGAATTGCTATTCCATTCCCTCAGAGGAATATTGGAACTTTGCATTATTATATTAGCCTCTTCATATGACCTAATCAGTTCCTCTTCAGTTGACGTCACACACAGGAAATTGTCCACATAAAATTGTTTACTCATTACTTCCCTAAGTGGACCACCTGCACATTTAAGTTGTGTATTTATCGTCGCTTGAAGTAGGAATGGACTGGATGTAGCACCAAATAATACACTCCTAAAGCGAAAATTTTTCAGAGGCCTAAGTGGGTCACTAGGATTCTCAGGCCATAAGAAACAGGTACAATCCCAGTCTGTCTCCTGCAAACCCACTCGAAGTAAAGCTTTACTTATATCAGCCGTGAAGGCATAATTCTTAACCCTGAATTTTAACAATATATCTCTTAATTTTTCCGTCAACCACAGACCTGTCATTAAACAATCATTTAAACTTGGTACATTTTTACTACTCCTAGCACTACAATTAAAAAAATTCTTATGGGAGTAGTTTTAGAGTTCTTCTTAACTCCATGGTATGGTAAGTAATGGCCATAAATTTTTGCCTGGTACTTCCTCCATGAATTTATTCTTTAACTAATCATTAATTATATCATTATATGCAATCAATAATTCTGGTGTCCTACTCAATTCGTGGCACTGAGCGTTTAGTTGCCCATAGGCCATTCTATAATTTGCAGGTAATTCTGGATGATTCAGCTTCCACGGGAGTCGCACCCAATATTATCCAGATTCATATTTAACATTGTTCAGGTATTGTTCCTGAGTAAAGGAATCATCTGGACTTTCTTCATTTACATTGATTCCGATGCTGTCCAGTTCCCACAATTTATACATTGGCTCAAAATCATCCTCTATGGAAGAATATTTATACTGAGACGCAATTTCATGATACATCTGTGAAGTTCTTCCAACCTTTCGAAAAAGACACTCCCTCGTTTACTTGACTTGCCCATTATTACCTAGGCTACTCTTATTAAGGTACTTATTCCTCTTAATTTGATGTGGATAACCATTATTTTTTGTTCCTGCCACTTGACATGCGCCTATGCAACCCTTCTTATGGGATGAATTATGACGATTATTAACATTAGGGTATTTTTTTTCCATTTGTGAGACCTGACAGATAAATAATAGTCATCATGTGTTACATTCTTAGAATTATTTGGTGGTTGGCTGGTTTGTAATTGAACAATTAATTCATGTTGACCTGATCTTATTTCCTCCAGAGAAAAATAACCTTCGTGCTATTTATTCGACAACCACTCAATAGTCTTGCTGTTCCATTTATTCTGTAAAACAGCACTTAATATCCAGTCTGATTCACCCAAATCAAACCTATTAGTGTACTTTTTAATTTGACCATAAATTGCTGCAAATTATGGTAATTGTGTTTTTCAGTTCTTAAATTAATAATCACAATATTTACTAGGTCTAACCTACTTTGCTCCCTATTACCATAGGTCACCTCTAACAAGTCAACTGCCTCCAGTTGAAATCCTTGAATCAGGGCATAAGCATTGCTTCTGACCTGCCATTTGAGATCAAATAATTTTGTGACATCTGCTAGGTCATTCGTCACATGTACTGCAGCCTTAAATACTAACCAGAATTCCTCCCAGTTGTCTCCTGGATTAAATGTTGGTAGACTTAACTCTGGGAGTTTGGACAAAGATCTGGCATTTACATTACTAGATATCTCAACTGCAGTATTTACAAATTTTAATTTGTTTAATACCTCACTTTTCCATGATAGTATTTTCTCTTCCAGCTCCTAATATTGATTAATTAATAATTCCCTCTCATTATCATCTGCACAATTCACCATATTCTGTGTAATACAATTCATATTCTGTGTAATACAATTTATATGACATACCTATTCTCTAATTATTCTAAATATAATTTTAAATTAACCTTATTCACTGTATCTTCTGCCACCAATTCCAGGCATTTATTATAAGCTCTGGTCACATGATCTTTTTTTTTTGCATTTAATGATGCCTTTATAGCCTTAATTCCCATGGACCTTCCATTCACATTAATTACATTTTTCTCTGTTACGACTTCGATATCGTAACTTTAATAAAAGGCCGTGGCTCCTAAATGGCTGCTCAATCTGCTGTCTAGGGGCATTTAAATTACACTGAAAAAAACACAGCATCTCTCGGACCAGCATGTACTCATACAAATTATGAAGCATGAGTGCAAATAATTAATATAGTATATGGAAGGACAAGAAAAACTCACCTAATACAAAAATATATATAATATAATAATAATAACTTATATACAACTTACAATCTACTCCACTACAACATCACCTTAAGTTCACATTAGCTCACTAGCACACTGTTACTATTGAATAAAAGAACAGGGAGGCTCCATGACACCCCTCTCCAAAACACAGACCCTTGTACACATGAGAGCATTTACACACTAACTAAATTATAGTATACACTAAAAAACTTGCCAAAATTACCTACTCACACTACCGCGCAAACATGATGTCTTCACCCGTCACCACCGTCTCGTACTAACTGATGCATGAGCTGGTCCAGCTGACATTCTCAGCAGGCACCCGACTGCTCAGCTACGCCGATGACCTGGCACTTATTGTCATCGGGAAGCCCGGACTATTGCGCAAAGCCCAACGCGACCTCAACCTGCTAGCCACCACCTCGGCAGACAAGTCCTAGGCCATGGTCTTTCGTGCCAAGGTGCCTGACGCCAGGCTGAAGATCTCAGACATCAACCTGGACTGGGTCCACAGTTACCCGTACCTGGGTATATACATTGACAGCCGACTCTCCTTCCGCAAACAGGCAGAGTATGTCAGAGAACGGGCCATGCAACGTGTCATGGCCATGCGTGCCCTGACAAATCCTAGGGCCGGTGCCAGCCACGATATCCTCCGGATGTTCTACGTGCAGACAGTCCGCTCTCTTGTCGACTATGGGGCAATCACCCTGGCCCATGCTCACCCCTCATGCCTTAAGCGCCTCAGCGTCGTGCAAAATGCTGCGGCTAGGGTCATACTGGGGGCCCCGGGCTGGACCAACACAGTGTCTCTGAACAAAGAGGCCCAACTGCAGCCCCTAAGCGACAGGGTTGCCCTTGTTGCCGCCAGGAGAGTGGCCAAATATGTCCAGCTGCCGGGCGGTGAGCGACTGCTGAGAGACCTCCTTGACTGTCAGCTGGGCGACTTCGCGGGAGGCCGTGTCCGACTATGGCTGTGGTCGGCTGCAGACGTGACAAAGGAGCTCCTGCCCATGCCGCTCCTAGAGGACAAGGGGTGCGACCGGCCAGTTGATGGGTACACAGTGCCACCACCATGGGCACCAGACCCTGTCGTAACCCATCTTGCAACCCTCCCAGCCAGCAAGCGGCACTGCCCACAGCGCGTGCTGCAGCAGTGGGCTGCCGCAAGCATCGCTGCAGCGGAGCATCCCGGGTGTGCAGTGTACTACACTGATGGTTCAAGAGACCCTGAGGCCGGCCGCACGGGTGCTGGGATGAATTACCCCTCCCTAAAGGTCGGCTGGCGCCTCCCAGACCACTGCAGCATCCTCCAGGCAGAACTCTACGCCATCCAGAAGGCCACTCAACACGCGCTCCAAGAACACCAACAACCTCCGGTCATCCATGTCGACTCCAGGGCGGCGATACAGGCCATCACGCATAGGGAACCCAAGGATAACATACGGCTCCTCCCCACTATCAGGAGGGACCTACACTCACTTGCCGAGCAGGGCCGACAAGCGACAATCAATTGGATACCCAGCCACATCGATCTTCCGGGGAATGATGCGGCAGATAGGGCGGCTAAATCTGCCACACTTGCTGCCCAACCTGCAACTACGATTGCCATTAGTTGCAGGCAGGTGCACCTGGGGGCAGCCTCGGCAGCCAGACGCCCGTTACCGGCACCGGGAGCCTCCCGGAGCCGGCACTGGTATGACAGGGCTACACGTAGGGAACCCCCACCAAACATGAGGAAACTCCCCAGGGAGCTGCAAGTTAGTGTCCACCGCCTGCGCCTCGGCTACCCTACTGCAAAGTGCCTCATCGAACGCAGGAGGGAGGAGCTTTGCCGCCACTGTGACCAGATGGTCCCAAACCCTCTGGTTCACTACATGCTTGACTGCCCAGCGACGATGGACATCTGCCGCAGGCACTTCCCAATGGCGCCTGCGGATCTGACCCACGAGGACAAGGCAGCCCGGCTGGTTTACCTGGCTACCCGTGACTTGGAGACATTGCTCCCAGTCCTAGCCGCTCACCCGCCCCCTCGATGACAATGACGACGAAGAACTCACCGAAGACGACGCCTGAAGAACCCCCGTAGATGACCAAGCCCAATCATCACAGCTATACTCTCTCTCACTTCCTTCTGTCTTATCCCCTATCCCTTTTCTTCCCCCCCGCTTTAAAAAAAAAAAAAAAAAAAAAAAAAAATGCCCAATAGGAGCCTATGTATGATGTAGGTGGACCCACAGCCTGATGACTTTCCTACCACCCATGTGAAGACACGCCTGCCAGGACTACAAGAGTCCGAAGCCCAAATAGATTCCGACGAAGACCCAAGAGGACGACTGCTGATGAAGATGCGATGCCAGAAGACACTCCCCACCGTGGGGAGCCACAGCAAGAGAGAAGAAGTCGCCCCCCACCCGGGGGGCCCCAAGAAAGAAGACAGAAGACAGAAGAAGAAGTCGCCCCCCACCCGGGGGGCCCCAAGAAAGAAGACAGAAGAAAGAAGAAGATGATCGACACCCTCTACCCAGGGGGCCAAGGCCGGGTCACCATTTGGAGAAGTCCCGGGCCGGACGTACCGGCGAACCTACTACTACTACTAATCTAAAACACACCTCATCTGCTTCTCTTCTGGCCACTCTGCCTATAATGCATTATTTTTTTATAAATTTTACTGCAGCACACTGCGTAACACTCTCATCCATGGCTCCTTTATGTATTAGGTTCAATTAATGAACAATGGTTTTATAAATTATGCAATGAGACACTGGTATAATTATTACAATATGCACCAAATATCCTAGCCAAATATTTCCTGGCTTAACAAATAATTGTCTTCTTTCTGATTATAATTATTATTATAATTAGAAAGAAGACAATTATCATTACTAGCCCTAACTGGGCTTAGCAAATTAACAATTATAGCAATTACAATCCTAGCCTCAATAGGCTTAGCAATTAATTTATATAATTCCACAAATCCATTAAAATTACAAATGCATAATAAATAAAATTCCAGCCCACTGGGCATGCAAATCCAATTAATTGTGGCAAATATAATCCACTACACAAAAACAATTAATTAATTAAATTATTTTCAATTATATGTGAACCCAACAATCCATTACTCTTAATTAAATTATTAAATTATATTAAATTAATTTTCACTGATTACATATTCGAGTTAGTTAGGACTAAAGGCTTTTATGAATTATTATGTGAGTAAATTAGCTGCAGGAGGTTTACAGGGTATTATCTGAATTATTACCTGCAAGTAGTTTGGGTGAGGTAAGTGGGACTTAATTAAGTCACAGTAAGTCGCAGGACTGTAACTCCCTCGATGCCCACTCCCTACCACTTTCACAAAAAGCTAGACCTGACAATAAATTAATAATTACAATATTAAAACCAGCTACTCTGGTAAATTAAAATTGTTGACTGTATATGCTGGGTTGATATGCAGAAAGTGGGATTACCTGGGGCCTAATGCCTTGTCTAAGGGCAAAAGGTAAAAGTTACACAAATCACCTGTAAAACTAGGCCTCCCAGGGCTATCCCAGTTAAAACAGAAAACGCTAAACCAGCATTTAACACATGAATGGGTTGGTTATCAGAGGGTTCAGGGAAAATTCCTTGTTAGAAAATTTAATTTATTTAAGATAACACTATATACACTCATTAAATCTACACCCATCTCTCTCTTGTGGCTGAAACTCCTAAAACCAGATACATGAAGAGGCGGCAGGCTGGAGAGTCGCAGTAAAATAAACAAACACTGGGTGTATGGGGGTAGCGTCATCTGCGGACACCATACACTACCCTACTCTCCTGCTGAAAACATGTTAGCCAAATTCACCAGCTCTCACTCAACCAATCGAGCCCTGACCATGTCAGAGCCCCAGAGAACCTACTATTAAGCATTAAAAGTGCCTATGGCTTGAATTTCCTAACCAGAGGAGTACAAAAACGTAGCTCAAATATGGTGTTCCCCGCTTTCTCTCCACTCCATGCTGCCTTCACGTGCCCGCCCCAAGCGATGCCTACCCGCTAACCCAAAACACAGTTGGAAAATAAATCCCTGGCAGGATTTCCTTATATTTCACAGTTTAAACTTCTTTACAGTAATCACAAAATGCATAGCATATTTCTAAAATTATGGTTGACATTTATCCAAAGGTCATACATTATTATTTACAGTTATGTTAGATCATAAAAATTATGGCACTCTTCTCCACTCTGTATGTATATGTATATTTTCATGTCATGCAGAACCCTGCATAACATGGGTACACAAAAGAAATTCGTATTACCACTTACTACTTAATTACTGAAGATGGATCACACCACAACACATGCCTGACACTTAGACCCTACACTGGCCAGCTAGAGATCTAAATGCAAGGACTAATATTGCACTTCTCTGTGAGTGATGATCACTCATCTTCTGCTGTCCACACGTAATTTTTGAGGTCCCGCATATTTCCTGTCCCAATTATTCAGTAGGGGACATTAACATGGGTTCCTAATTAAAAATTCAGACCAAAAACCCCCCAATTTGGCTCGGAAGACTCTGGATTATTAACAGAATTTCCCACAACAACCAGTGTTCACAAATTACAAAATTTCGGCCCTAGGCGGCGTCACTCCTCCAGCTGTTCTGTATCCCCCCCTCACTCGAAATTTCTCAAAGGGTCCAAATAGCATCACATTTTAGTACACAATTATTATATTATTCATTTATATGTTCTACATTTAAGAAATTATGTAAAAAAATCACAACTAGTAAGTAAACTGTCAGTTGCATCAAATACCTTTAACTACAGACTCTGATAACTTTAAAACGTATTACATTAATTAGGGCGTCACCCCGAACAGTTGCCAATTAGTAGGTGCATCTTATGACTTCATACGTAAAGAATTAAGTAAATTAAACCCAACTAAGAGCACCTCTGAATTACAAATTCCTATTCCTATCCTGGAAGGATTCAAAGAGACCAGAGTTACTCCTATCTTCAAGAAAAATAGTAGATCTGATGTCGGCAACTATAGGCCTGTTAGAATACTCAGTGTGATGTCCAAAATTCTAGAGAAGCGGTGTACTGTCAAGTAGTTAAGTATCTTAATGACAAAAAATAGTTACAAGTCAGGTTTCAGATCTCATTCAACCGACACCTCCCTCATTAATTTGATGGACTACCTGAGAACTGAAATGTCGCTAAGGAATTTCATAGGAATGGTAACTTTAGACTTGCAAAAGGCATTCGATACGGTTAATATAATATTTTGTATAAGAAACTACAAGTTATCGGCATGAGTTCTGTAGAATGGTTTAAGTCCTACTTGAGCAACAGGGACCAAACTGTCAAGATCAACAACACAAAATCAGAACCCAGGCCGATAAGGTGTGGGGTTCCTCTAGGTAGTATCCTTTGCCCTTTGCTATTCCTGTGTTATGTAAATGACATGCCTATCAGTGTCAAATGTAAGCTTCTAATTGCACTGCACAATTTTAATGTACAGTGCAATGGGGAGCCTATTATTACAGTAAATTCGATGAAATATCTTGGAATCCCCTACGACCCAAGCTTGTCAGGAGAACTAATAAGAAACAACGTTGTAAAGAAAGTTCCTGCACAGACAGGCGCAGTGTCTACCTACTGAGGCTCGCAGGACCCTATGTCTAGCTCTCATACAATGTATTATAGACTAATTTGCTCTTCATGGTACTTTGCTTTAACAAAAAATAAAATAAAACATAGGCTTCAAATCAGGACAAAATGGTGAGATTCATCCTGGACCTGAGTCCAAGAGAACATGTTGGCCAGAATGAATTACAACAACTGGAAATGCTGAATCTTGAAGACAGATAAATCAACTAAAGCTAAATTACGATACACGCAATACACACTCACGATACACAAGATACACAGACACAATACACACTCACGATACACAAGATACACAGACACAATACACACTCACATTACACAGACACGATACACTCTCACCATACACACTCGTGATACACTCTCACGATACACTCTCACGATACACTCTCACGATACACACTCGCGATACACTCTCGCGATACACTCTCACGATACGCACTCATGATACACTCACGATACACACTCACGAAACATTCACGATACACCTCACGATACACTCACGATACACTCACGATACACACTCGCGATACACTCTCGCGATACACTCTCACGATACGCACTCATGATACACTCACGATACACACTCACGATACACTCACGATACACACTCACGAAACATTCACGATACACTCTCACGATACACTCACGATACACTCTCACGATACACTCTCACGATACACACTCAGGAAACACTCTCACGATACACTCTCACGATACACTCTCACGATACACACTCACGAAACACTCTCACGATACACTCTCACGATACACTCTCACGATACACACTCACGAAACACTCCCACGATACGCTCTCACGATACACTCTCACGATACACTCTCACGATACACTCACGATACACTCTCACGATACACTCTCACGATACACTCTCACGATACACTCACGATACACTCTCACGATACACTCTCACGATACACTCTCACGATACACTCACGATACACTCTCACGATACACTCACGATACACTCTCACGATACACTCTCACGATACACTCACGATACACTCTCACGATCCACTCTCACGATACACACTCATGATACACTCACGATACATTCTCACAATACACTCTCACGATACACACTCACGATACACTCACGATACACTCTCACGATACACTCACGATACACTCTCACGATACACTCACGATACACTCTCACGATACACTCACGATACACTCTCACGATACACACTCACGAAACACTCACGATACACTCTCACGATACACTCTCACGATACACTCACGATACACTCTCACGATACACACTCACGATACACACTCACGAAACACTCACGAAACACTCACGATACACTCTCACGAAACACTCACGATACTCTCTCACGAAACACTCACGATACACTCTCACGAAACACTCACGATACTCTCTCACGATATTCACATGATACACTCTCACGATACACTCTCACGATGCACTTTCTCGATACACACTCTCACGATACACTCTCATAATACACTCTCTTACAATACACTCTCACAGCTACAGAGATCTCCAGAACTGTCAGGAGCTCAAGAGTTTTAAACACTGAGTTACTAAATCCCTAAACACATGTCCACACACACAACTGCAGAATTGTGAGGGAAAAAGTTCATGCATCAGTTCATAATCTGGTGTATGTGTGTGTGTGTACGTACTCACCTAATTGTGGTTGCAGGGGTCGAGACTCAGCTCCTGTGTGTGTGTGTGTGTGTGTGTGTGTGTGTATGTGTGTGTGGGCGCTCACCTATTTGTATTTACCTATTTGTGGTTGCAGGGGGCTATTCGTAGTTCTTGGTCCCGCCTCTTCGCTGGTTGCTATTAGGTCCACTCTCTCCCTGAGCTAAAGAGCCCTGTCGCACCTCTTCTTAAAGCTGTGTACTGCTCCTGCTTCCACTACGTCAGTCTCCAGATTGTTCAACTTAAAGACAAGTCTATGACTGAAGAAATACTCCTTAACATCCCTGTGACTCATCTGAGTTTTCGACTTCCAATTGTGGCTCCTTGTTCCTGTATCCTTTCTCTTAAACAGTCTGTCTTTATCCACCTTGTCAACTCATCTAGGTATTTTATGTCGTTATCATGTCTTCCCTATCCCTCCTTTCCTCTAGTGTCATAAGACTGAGTTTCCTTAACCTCTGCTCGTAGGACATGCCCCTCTTGTTGCAAACATTTGCACTTTCTCTAATTTACTGTCGTGCTTGACCAGGTGTGGGTTCCTTACTGGTGCTGCATACTTCCGTATAGGCCTGACATACATGGTATAGTGTCATGAATGACTCCTTACCTAGATGTCGAAAAGCTACTCTTAGGTTTGTCAGGTGTCCATATGCTGTAGCAGTTATTTGGTTGATGTGTGCCTCAGGGAGGCATGGGAATGGGTGCAGTACAAAATAGCCTTGTGGCTTTGTTAAATGATTCTTGACTCTCTACAGAAGTGTCTGTAGTAGCCTACCATCCCTAAGAAACGGAGGGATTTCCTATCACGAGGTTCTGGGTAATTCTTAATGGCAAGAATTTTAGCAAACTTAAGGGCTACTTTACCACTACCTACTTCATGGCACAAAAAAGTGATAGTAAACTAGCCAAAAGAATGAATTACACAAATTAACAGTTAACTGGAAACTTTTAAATTTCTTAAAGAAAGCTTAAAGTCGGGAAACATCTTTGTCCCACGTATCGGAAACTACTACTATATCGTTCAGATAAGCTGCCGTGCCTTCAGGTCCTTTAATAGCCTGATGGATCAGCTTCTGGAACGTTGCCGGTGAGTTCCACATTCCGAATGGGGTCACTGTATATTGATAGTGACCTGGAATTACGAAGGCAGAGATTTCCTTCGCCCTATCTGTCAAAGGTACCTGATAGTAACCGTCAAGGAGGTCTAGTTTGGAAACAAAAGTAGCCTTACCCACAAAGTTCACTAATCATACAAACATGGCAGAGGGTAAGTATCAGGAATAGTGACCTCATTCACCTTACAGTAGTCTGTACACATTCGAAAACCTCCATCAGACTTCTTAATAAGGATGAACGGTGAAGCCCACGGACTGGATGACTCCTCCACTAATCCGTGTTCTAACAGAAATGCCACCTCCTGTTGAAGTAGCCTCTGTTTTTTCCAGGTTTAGCTCTGTAGGGGAGAGTTTAATAGGCTTAGTGTTTCCGACATTTACACCATGATATCCCAAGTTAAATTTCTTCGGATCATCCGAAAATATGTCAGGGTAAGTTTGTAAGAGGGGTGCTTAGGCTTATTATTTGATATTTAGATAACCCCAACATTAAAGGGATAGGATCCTTGAGGAGGACAGAATTAGGAAGCTTAACTTGAACCTTTGGAATGGCAAGGAATCAGGGTCATCTACAGAGGCAGAGGCCAGAGTCATTATTGGGTCTTTATTTGGGCTATTAAATATTTTAATCTGATTTATATGGTAAATTTGACTTTTCGTAGGTTTATCAAGGGGAGCTACCACATACGTTACATCAGAGATTTTACTTATGGTTTGCATTGGTCCCATAAATGTAGCTTTTAAGGTGTGGTCAGTTACAGGTTCCTGCACCAGCACCTTGTCTCCTGGACTGAAGGAGCGAAACTTTGTAATTCTGTCATACCTCTGTTTCATAGTGTTTTGAGCAGATTTTAGGTTAGACTTAGCCAACTGATGGGCCATCTGCAACCTTGAAGAAGGGTTGTAGAGTGCTATGCAGGAGTCTTCCCCCATCCATCTTTCCTTGAGCACTCGTAGAGGACCTCGTATATTGTGCTCGAAGATTAGCTCAAATGGACTGTACCCTATTGATTCCTGCACAGTTTCCCTCATTGCGAACAGGAACAGAGGAAGTGATTCATCCCAGTCTGAAGGAAAATGCATGCTATAAGTTCTCATCATGGTTTTTAATTAACGTCTGATGAAATCTTTCCAAGGCGCCTCGGGCCTGAGGATGATAGGCAGTGGATAACTTATGAATTATACCTAGCCTAGTTAAAGCTACTCTAAAAGCTTTGGCTGAAACGTTAGTACCCTGGTCACTCTGTATAGACTTAGGAATGCTAAAGTAATAAATAAATTTAGTTATGGCTTTAGTGTTTACACTGCGCATAGGGACTCCTTCCGGATACCTAATAGCTTTGTCCATGATGGTGAATAGGTATTGGTTGCCTGACATTGATTTTGGGAATAGTTCCGAACAATCAATGATTAGCTCGGCAAACGGTTCTCTATCTGCAAGTATGGGATGAAGTGGCGTAGGTTTAATGGGGTGTTTACCTAATTGTTGACATTCCCAACAAGAGCGGATGTGATTCTTGACATCTTGCCTTATTTTTGGCCAGTAAAACTTTCAATATTCAATAAAGAGATTTTTGTAATTCCCAAATGACCTCCTAAAGAGGAATTATGAGCTATGTTCAAAATTTGTGACTTAAATTTCTTAGGAACGACCAATCTATCTAATTTTGGGTTTCCCCCTACCTCCTTACCAGTCTCCGTGCAGAGCAGTAGGATGTGTTTAATTTTATATTTGAGTAGATGATCTGAGTGGGATTCACCCAAGGCTGCCTGAAAAAACAAATTTTAAGGAAGGATCTCTTCGCTGTTCTTCCCAAAAGGACAGTCTCTCGGGCATGGAAGCAGAGATATATGGCAATCCTGCAACCCTGGAGTATGAAGGCTTGGTCTGGGACTTTTCACTAAATTTACGAGACTCTGGCCAGTTTTCCTTCTAAAACAAATTGTCTAGCCCTAGATCTGAGTCTTCCAAGGATGGGTCAACATTCTCGACAGACATCCATTGGGATTTTGCCCGAGTTATGGCCAACATCGGAAAAGAATTAGTCACTATTGGTGCTGGACATTTTGTTGAATTAAGAATAAACCCAGCAGTAGCACGACATCTTTCACAGAGATTCCTTCAGAAACACCTACAGTCAAATATCCTGTATGATATTTAGTCTGCACATGTATCTTATGTAAATAGACAGAAAATACAGCTCGTGCAAATGCTTCTAAGAGAACGGAGGAATGCAATGATGTGTTTTCAGAAAATGGGAACAATAAGCCCCGGTATCCCTAAAAGTGGATACTTCATTTTTCTTTCATTCTCCTGAAGGAAGATGTGACACTTACTATAATATGGTGCCATACCATATTCCACTTCTATCTGGTTCATCTCGAAAGTGAGGATGTTGATTGGGGCTTAATTGGGCAGGTGGACTTTATGTGGCCTTGTGTATGACAACGGTAACAGACAACGTCATACTTTAACTTGGCTACCTGTTGTTTCTGTGTACTGGCGTCGTTGTTCACCATGTTGACCATGAGTTTGATGTCATCTCTCACCAGGTTGACCATGAGTTTGATGTCATCTCTCACCAGGTTGACCATGAGTTTGATGTCATCTCTCACCAGGTTGACCATGAGTTTGATGTCATCTCTCACCAGGTTGACCATGAGTTTGATGTCATCTCTCACCAGGTTGACCGTGAGTTTGATGTCATCTCTCACCAGGTTGACCGTGAGTTTGATGTCGTTGCTCACCAGACGACTTAGTTGGCGTCGTTGTTCACTTTCTTCCTGCCACTTCGTCCTTCAGTCAGGGACTCATCCCTGACGGTCTCTATTCAGGCTGTTGGGAAGAAAGATTAGACTGCTCGGACAAGGAGCTGCTTCTACTGCAGTGGTCAATGAATGATCTTCAAGAAAGACTCTAACCTCTGGTCCAACAGATTGCAGCAGGTTATCCACCAAAAGCAACTTCACTAAGTCTGTAAAGTTTGCAACACCACTCGCCTTCTACTATTTTTTATTTTTTTTTAATTGCTGCCTTACAAAGACTACATGAGACTGACCCAACTGACGCTTACACAGTTTGAATTTCCTCTTGTACTTGGTGGGAATACACTGATATGCACCAAGAACCGTTGTTTTACCAAAGACTTCATCATTTAAAACAGCTGTGAACTCTTGCGCTTTGTCGCACACCACTGTATGCACCAGTGACGCCCAATGCTCCCCAGGCCACCTCAATGCTCGAGCCTGGTTTCAAATGCCTCGAAAAACTGTTCAAGTTCAGACTCAACAAGGCGAGGTACTAACGGCACTGCTTTTTGCATGCTAAAGTTGTCACCATCAGTCTGCTTAAATTGCCTCCTCTCCTTCTCTATATCAAACTCCTCTTTAGCAAATGCTCTCTGCTCTCTGGTTGTTTCGAGACTGAGTTTAGCAAACTCAAGGGCGAGTAGACAAACCCGGTGCACCACCTGCTTCATGAGACTACTGGTCTGATTACTCTGGTGTTATCCCTCCCACATTACGGAGGAACCTTAGCAGAGATCAGCAATTAATAGCTCCTGTAGCGGGAGATAACTCAGTTTGGTGCACCATAGTTGCTTCAGCCTTTAATTTGTTATGAATAATGTCACGATGCTGCGTAGCGGTGACAGTTAGTTGGTATTCTATGTAAATGGAACGAACAATTCGCCAGCAACTCTGTAGAGATAGTTTGGGCAGATTTAGGAAAGTTTACTCAGACACCAACCGCCTCACCCATATTGGTGGCATTTACCCATTATAAAACTCTGCAATGCACACAACAAGCAGCAATAGCACAGTATGACTTGCAGGATACATACACACAGTAGCAAAACTGACAGGTAATACAAAAAGTGATAGCAATCCGATCTGAAAGGTACCAAGACCAGCTCCAGCTCCAGCTCCCGGACAGAGCTCCCATATTTCGAACACATGTAAGAATGGTCTGTGAGACCTGGTTGTAATGGGAATGTGGAGCAAACAATTCTCTGCAGTAGACTATTAGGAATATTTGCCTTCACCGGATATCTACAGGTATGTACACTATGTACAGATAAAAATGGTAAGTGTACAACACGGTAACAGATGGCAAAGCAGAAGCCAGAGTGTGCACCATGCTCAACCAGCAGCTAGGCAAGTCTGCCAATGCTTACTGCAAGTGAACGGGTACCTTATCGATCGTTAAACCCCTTAGAACCCAGTTCGCTGTTTGGGAGGCAGCCTATATGGGAGTGTGACATATGCCAAATAAATTGCAATATACTCTTTGCATGCCACACCTGATCTTTGTCCACTTGAATTATCTGACTTGACTCAAAAAATCATAATGACACGATTGCAAACAATCCATACCACGTTGTGGGGGCTCGAACCTGCGGTCAGAGAAGCTAGCTGGCCCAGTGGCTATGTGACGGTCTGGAGTTTTGAGACTTTCTGGCCACGGGTTCGAACCCCACCCGTGGTATGGTTTGAATTATCTGCATTAGCTTCATGTTATGTTATTTTCCCTTACTTTATCATCAAGGTTCTCCTACATGTACTAGTGTGGGAGGTTAACTTTACTTAAAAGTCTTATAGTCTAGGGTAATACTTACATTCATGATTAGCTGCTGTATCTGAAAACGTACTGGTCCACTCTTCATTCCTCTCAAAAGGTTATTTAAACCACTATTAGAAAAATAGTCTTATATTCAGAGATACACTATATATATATATTTACAATAGTCAGATCTTATTCATAACATGACCCATAGCAGTCACATGTTACTAGCATCCCCAAACCACATGGCATGGTCCACCTCCACACTTAACACCACATTTTCTCAACATCACTCCTACCCTCAGTGTCTTGACACACTATAACTCATAGGTTATGCTGGCTGCTTCAATTTAAACTATATCCCTCTTACCTCTGGCACAGCATTCTGCCCAGAAACAAATATTAGATTAGAGAGAGATACCAGTACTAACTTCCTGCAGCCATCTTGGGAAGAGAGAGAAAGAGGGAGGAGCTTCTCCCTCTTCAAAACACACAAAAGCAAAAGACTGTCGACTTGCACAATCTACATGCACTCACAGTACATTTTATTTTCTTACAATGAGACATGCAACTTTATAAACTACTCATTTAAATGTGTGTATTTATAACCTATTATATTGAGAAAATCAGGTTAATTCAAATTCTTTTTAAGTCTTAAGGGTGGCCTGATCTCAAGACCTCATTAAGCAAAATTGTGATCAATTCAATATAATTAGGTATTCATGTTACTTAATTACATCAATACATGTTGGGTCCTATAGCTCCATAATACAGGGACAACTTTGAATCTATCCATTCTGTCATGTCATTTACGTATACCAGAAACAGCACCCTGGAACTGACCCTTTGGAACCTCGGTCGACACATGAGTCCACTCTGACACCTCCTGGCATATTATCACTTGCTGTTTCCTTACAATCAGATATTTTCTGAGCTATTGCAGTGTTTTTTGTGCTATTCCTGTCTCCTTATCTAGCTTTAATACCAACCTCTTGTGCAGAACTGTGTCCAAAGCTTTCTTACAATTCAAAAAACGCAGTCTACTCATCCCTCTCTCTCCTTCCTACTTCTGTTACCTTGTCATAGAACACCAGTAGGTTTGTGACACAGGATTTCCTATTCCTGAAACCGTGTTAGTTATTGTGTATGAGTTCATTCCCTTCTAGGAGATCTTCCACTCTTCTCCTGATATTCTCTCCTGATTCATTAACTTCACTTCACATCATCTGCGAACAGGGACACTTCTGAGTCTATCCCCTCCATCATGTCATTCACATTTACCAAAAGTAGCACTAGTCCTAGGACTGACCCTGTGGGACCCCACTCGTCACAGGCGCCCACTGTGATACATCATCACGTACCATGACTCGTTGTTGCCTCCTGTCAAGTATTCTCTGATCCATTGCAGTGCCCTTCCTGTTGTACATTCCTGATCCTCTAGCTTCTGCACTAATCTCTTGTGAAGAACTGTATCGGAGGCCTTCTTGCAGTCCAAAAAAATGCAGTCAACCCACCCTTCTCTCTCATGTCTTACTTCTGATACCTTGTCATAAAACTCCAGGACGTTTGTGACACAGGATTTGCCTTCCCTGAATCCGTGCTGGTTGTCATTTATAATCTTGTTCCGTTCCAGGTGCTCTACCACTCTACATTTGCTGTCTTCCATACCTCAGGTAGTTGCCCAGTTTCGAGTGATGCGTTGAAGATCGTGGTTAGTGGCACACACAGCGTCTCTGCTCCCTCTCTAAGGACCCACGGGGAGATGTTGTCCGGTCCCAGTGCCTTTGAGGTATCAAGGTCAATTAGTAGCTTTTTTACCTCCTCCTCAGTTGTGTGCATGTCATCCAACACTTGTTGGTATATTCCTGGTTGATGTCTCCCTCTGTTCTGTCTTCCCAGAGTCCTTCCTGTCTCTACTGTAAATACTTCCTTAAATCTCGTGTTGAGCTCCTCACATACCTCTTGATCGTTTCTTGTGAGTTCCCCACCTTCTTTACTCAGCCTGATCAACTGGTCTTTGACTGTTGGCTATACAGCAGTTTCGGGTCAGACTTGACTTTCGAAGCTATATTGTTTTCGTATTGTCGCTGGGCCTCCCTTCTTATCTATGCATACTCGTTTCTGGCTCTTCAACAAATCTCCATATTTACCTGGGTCCTTTGTCATCTGTACTTTTTCCATTCTCTAGTGCACTTAGTTTTTGCTCTCTCTTCACCTTAGAGTAAACCAAGGGCTCGTTCTGGTCTTCCTATTATTTCTGTTGCCCTTGGGAACAAACCTTTCCTCTGCCTCCTTGCATTTTGTTGTTACGTATTCCATTATTTCGTTTACTGACTTTCCTACCAGTTATCTGTCCCACTGAACCTCCTTAGGAAGTTCCTCATCTTTTCCCATTCAGCTCTTGTTGCCCTCTCCACTTGTAACTCTACTATGTATTAAAAGCACAGAACTACGTGATCACTAGCTCCAAGGGGCCTCTCATATGTGATGTCCTTAGTGTCTGAACTGCTCAGGGTAAACACGAGGTCCAGTCTCGCTGGTTCATCCTCTCTCTCTCTGGTAGTGTCCTTAACATGTTGATGCATGAGGGTTTCCACATCCATCATCTTGGCTCTCCATGTTTTGGGACCCTCCATGTGGCTCCAGGTTTTCCCAATCGATCTCCCTGTGGTTGAAATCGCCCATAACCAGTAACTTTGCTCTGCTCGAGTGAGCTCTTATTGCCACCTCAGCCAGTGTGTCCACCATTGCTCTGTTGCTTCTTCATATTCCTCTTTGGCCTCCTGCAAAGCTTCCCCTGCCCTGCATTGTTATACCTACTTTACGTTTACTCTTTCTACCATTTCTGTCCATGCTCCTTTCCTCAAATCTCATCGTTTTCCGAGCTGTCAACCTCTCCTCCCCCTCTTCCACTTTATCTCTCAGTGTGTGTGTGTGTAGTGATGCGTGTGTATGTGTGTGTATGAGTGTGTGTGTGTATGATGTGTGATGTGTGTTTAGTGTATGTCTATAACTGAATCTTCTAACATCTGTGACTCATCGATTTTCAACTTAGCTGTTCTTGTTCCATCTCTGAAATATTCCGTGTGTGTACTCACTAATGTGTTTGCAGTGGTCATTCCAGCTCCTGATCCCCTTCTTCCTTGTATGTGTTGTGTGTACCACCTAGTGTGGCTCAGGGGTGATTCATAGCTCTGGCCTGTGTGTGTGTGTGTGTGCTACTCACCTAATTGTGTTGCTGGCGAGATTCAGCTCCTGGCCCCGCCTCTTCACAGATCTCTACTGGGTCCCTTCTTCCCTGCTCCATGAGCTTTATCATACCTCGTCTTAAAGCTATGTATGGTTCCTGCCTCCACTACATCACTTGCTAGACTATTCCACGTCCTGACTACTTTATGGCTGAAGAAGTACTTCCTAACATCCCTTTGACTCATCTGAATCTTCAACTTCCAATTATGACCCCTTGTTTCTGTGTCCCCTCTCTGGAACATCCTGTCTCTATTCCACCTTGTCTATTCCCCGCATTATTTTGTATGTCGTTATCATGTCTTCCCTAACCCTCCTGTCCTCCAGTGTTGTCAGGCTGTTTTCCCTTAACCTTTCTTCGTAGGACATTCCCCTTAGCTCTGGAACTAGCCTTGTTGCAAACCTTTGCACTTTCTCTAATTTCTTGACGTGCTTGACCAGGTGTGGGTTCCAAACTGGTGCTGCATACTCTAGTATGGGCCTGACGTACACGGTGTGCAATGTCTTGAACGATTCCTTACTAAGGTATCGGAACGCTATTCTCAGGGTTGCCAGGCGCCCATATGCTGCACCAGTTATCTGGTTGTGTGCTTCCGGAGACGTGCTCGGTATTATACTCACCCCAAGATCTTTCTCCTTGAGCTAGGTTTGCAGTCTTTGGCCACCTATTTTATACTCTGTCTGTGTATGATAGTGAAGAAGGTTGTTTCTAAATTGAAACACTTGTTATAGAGGAGTACAGACTCTGGCAGTATCTTCCTGCCTCTTGCCACATTGCACTCTGAGGGAGGAAGTGATTCGTGGTATCGGGAGTCTTAGGAAGGTCGCTTAACTACTCCATTTGTTGACACTCCCTGAAGGTACTGAGCTGTCCAGCGATACGTAGAGATTTGACAAGCATCGTGACTTTGGCAGAAAAGTTGTGAAATTTTATTTAATTATACTTGTGGAAGGCTGCTAAATATTTGTGACTGCCGTTGTATGAGCTGTTTCTTCTCTACCGATTCATCACCCCCAAGACTCCTACCAACTAGGAAGTATATCATAAAATGGTTTACGCAAGTCTTCGCCAGGTGTCAGGCTTGTTACATCACAAGCATAAATCGTCTATTGTTATTGGCTGAACATCTGGGTTTATATTCCATGCCTATTCTACTTACCCTACATTGGTCAGGTGTGGGTCAGAGGCAGTCTACAATATTTCGGGCTACTGTATACCTCTTGCTAAATGCAGTTGTATATTGTGAAACAGCTTTAATTCATATTTTCAATTTAACACCAGTATTTAAGATTTTCCATATTTTTTTCCTAAGCTTGTTTGAAATGTTTATAAGCTTGTTAGGTGTCTCACATATATTATTTACAAGAATACTGACTAATAATTTAAAGTACTTAACGAGGAAGGGTAAACTCTAAACAGAGGCAGTACACAGTCCTGCCTCTCAATCAGGAAAAATATCAATGCGTTTCATATCTCTCTCTACAGCTTTGCTATCTACGCAGCAAAGGGAAATCTAGAGCAAAGTAACTACGTAGCGACACCTCTCATTATCTGGAATATTTTTTTTTTCGCAGATCAGTTATACAGGCTAAGAGTTATCCTGCCTAAGCTCATTTCAAAGCCCAGTCCTATCTGAGGTATACAACCACCGCCTGGGATGCGACAATAGTCGACTGACACCTACAGTAGGTATTTGCTTACTGCTAGGTGAACAGAGGCCATAAGTGTAAGGACACTTGCCCAACATTTCCAACTGTGCCGGGGATGAAACCTCAGACACTCAGTATGTGAACTGAGTGGGTTACCACCTAACCATAGAACACCTTATGTGACCTAAGATGTCGCATGACATCGTCACAACTTATCAGCCACAATAGACAGAGCAAGTTAGAACGAAGGAAGAGTTAGCACAGATAACTGGAATCGTTCCTGAAATGGACCTGTATCACAAAAAAATAACCATTATTAATAATGGACTGTTCGGGATAACAATAAAATCTCAGATTTTCAATATTTTATTATATTAATATAAAAAACATATTCTTCTTTCTTCTTTCAACACGTCGGCCGTTTCCCACCGAGGCAGGGTGGCCCAAAAGGAAAAACGAAAGTTTCTCCTTTTACATTTAGTAATATATACAGGAGAAGGGGTTATTAGCCCCTTGCTCCCGGCATTTTAGTCGCGTCTTACGACACGCATGGCTTATGGAGGAAAAATTCTGTTCCACTTCCCCATGGAGATAAGAGGAAATAAGAACAAGAACTAGTAAGAAAATAGAAGAAAACCCAGAGGGGTGTGTATATATATGCTTGTACATGAATGTGTAGTGTGACCTAAGTGTAAGTAGAAGTAGCAAGACGTACCTGAAATCTTGCATGTTTATGAGACAGAAAAAAAGACACCAGCAATCCTACCATCATGTAAAACAATTACAGGCTTTCGTTTTACACTCACTTGGCAGGACGGTAGTACCTCCCTGGGTGGTTGCTGTCTACCAACCTACTACCTAGAAAAACATATAATCTGAATAAAAACCAAATAATCTTATAATCTGTGTAAAAACATATTTATATAAACAAAATCAAAGTACAATAAAATATCACAAGCAAATCCTATACTTAGTGCTTATAAAGTTGCTGCCGTCTTCAAGTGTCACGCATGACACTACCATACCTCGTCATGATACGCCTTTGGCACAGAGAAGGTGTCAACGACACTTTCTCTGTGCCACATGGCAAGCTCCCTGCATCATGAACCCATTCTCTAGTGAAACCTGTACACCACGTCTTGACAACACCAAATACACGACTCTTAACTTGTGTCGTGCCACCGTCACAAACTCTCTGGATACACCACTGAATACCTGACACTCCGGGTAACAATCTCCGGGTAAACACAATCTCAGGTACATAGTCGCAGGTACATAGTCGGTACGATGAATAAGCCAGTAGATAGTCTAATTCTGGTGACCAGACTTGCCGCTCTCCTCATAATGCTACAGTGTCCTCATATCAAGCAGGAAGAAAACACCATCACTGGACTTGGCCTTGCAAATATCACAAGTACAGAGTTGCTTTCGAGTAACACGGTCTAGAGAGGACAGAACTTCCAGTTCTCTCTGCACTGGAGCACTGTAGGCCTGTCACCAGCACCACACTGCGAGAGTCTGTAACTCTCAAGCAGGTCTGCCTGGAGAACTCCAGTGGTGTATGCGAGAGTCTGGGCAACACTCTCCATAGGAGAATCTGGTTGACACTCCCTAGGTGTATCAGGGAGCTTGTGAACTCTCCAGTGTTATATATGGGAGAGTCTGGTTAGCACTGTCGGTCCAGCCGGCTCAGCAGTCCAAAATTACGTGACTGCCGGCCGGCAGGTAAACTACCTAACTACCGTGTTAGGTAGGGGGCCGCAACAAAATGTAAGGATAGATTCTTCCTACTCCACTCTCACCTGCATTAGGAATATAATAGAATATACAGTGGTCCTTCGGTTTTCGGTCATCTCCAAACTCGAACATTTATGTAAGTGTATTTTCGTAAGTGCTTTTGCAAGTGTATTTTTGGGGGTCTGAAATAGACTAACTTACGTGACATTATTTCTTAAGGAAGTAAATTCGTTCGGTAATGGCACTTGAGCAGCATTCTGGAAAGAATTTTAGGCGAAAACCGAGGGTCCACTGTACATTATAACAAATTATACATATTCCTGCCTTATTGCCAATAACACTTATTCTTAAATATGGCATGTGTCAGCTTCACATATGCAAAAATATAAAAAATAAATACATATAGAGTTTAAATTTCACATATCCTAATGATACAAGTAAATATGAAATACATTTATATAATAATCAGAAAGATGACAGATGAAATTCATTGTGGAAAAATGCAAAATCCTAACTTTTGAGAATGAAAAAAAACTTATTACTTGCAAGGATAAATGAATGATATAAAATACCGACACCATGGAAAAATAGACAAAAATGCAGTATAATGCATTCCTTTATTGACTAAGTTTCACCTACACAGTGGGCGATTCTCTTGGGCTTAATCAGTCCTGCACATCTTAAACACTCTGGTGAACTCTTCAATCGCATCCGCAACATTAACATCAGGAACAAGAAACTATCTAGCCTAGACGTGACATCCCTATATACCTAGGTACCCACAACACAAGCCTATGATCTCATGCCCCGGAAAATTTAAGACTCCCTCGACCTTCCTGTTCCGCCCAGAGATTTCATCGACCTTGTTGAACTGTGTTGTTGTTTACATGTTTCTCTTTTGAAAATTATCTTTTTCAACAGACTTCTGGACTGCCTGTTGGGCCTCTACTTAGAGTCGTACTAGCGAACCTATAAATGAAACACCTAGAAGCCGAGCGATTTTTCTCTATTATTCCCTCTTCCAGGTCGACCCCTCAATCCAGTTTACGCTAGACGAAGTATACGACACTTCCTTTCTAGATGTTCTTCTCTGCAAAGCTGACCAGGAACTTCGTTTCAAAGTCTCCCGAAAATTGACCAACATGATATTCTCCACTTCTCTCACCACGATACAAAAACCAAATATGTTGTAATCATAGGCTTCTTCCTTCTTCCTCTGAATCTGTAGTAGTAAATTGCTTGAGGAAGAATGCTCTATAATCGAACAAGTATTTTCTGAGCTTTACTATCCTCGTCACTTCATTAAAGTCCGCAGAATCTGTGCATATATCTTCAAATCTCCCAGAAATGATACAGTTGAGAGATGTTACATAGTCCTCCCTATTACTTCCATTGTCGAACACAACTCCAGCATCTTTTCCAATACGTGGTGCGAAACATCTAGAACCTCTAAACATGTATTTCAGAACACCAATATGCCAGCATAATGGACGGCTTGATGAATGCCTGCGTTTTACACCGAAACTCCTACAACCATTTAATCAACTACAGAGACGCAAGACTCATCGTCGGAGAAGAAGACACTCAGTACCGCAGGATTTTCGAATCATCACTCATCTGTATATCCAACAATTTCAATCAGAATAACACATTTTACAACATGGCTGAACCCCTTGCCAGGAAACGTCTTCATTGTTACCCTACCCACCAACAAACTTACCAATGCCAGGCAAGTCCTTCTCACACCCAAGCTCTTCTCTGCAATCCACATCAACATTCCTCACCTGGCACTTCTTGTCACTATGATCCCCACATATATTGTCACGTAGCTCCCTAGATAAATCTGTTTGTGGCTTTATAAAACCACTGTGTGGGCGACACTTCAATATAGGATCATATTATACAGCATTTGTGGGTCTTTTCAGTTACTAACATTTTAATAACGTTACAGTACACTAGCATTATCATTTTCGACTGTAAACAAAAATAATACACATTCTCGGTCAACTCAAGAAAACTCCAAAAATGAACAAGAATCAATGTACTCACATAAAACCTAGTGAAAATACGGAAAAAAATAGTTAATAAAAACGATCAAATACTAAAAAACACCATGGAGCCATCACTATGCCCAGCCCTTCTAGGGCAGGGTAGGTGCCTGAGCAAGAGCATGCTACCATCTGAAGCTCACAAGACTGCCATTCCCATTAGCTCCTCTGGGGCGGGAAAGATGGCAGACCAGAGAGGCCTAGCTTCTCCCTACGAGCCCTTTGAGGGCGGGGAATGTGGCTAGACCTGGGGACAGTTGGTCCCAACGATGAGGGGGTACTTGTATCTCCTCTCATGGGAGACATAGGTTTCAGACTCCCAAGACAGGGAGCCAAGGCCGGGTCACCATCTGGAAAAGACCCGAGCCGGGAGAGGTCCGGCCAACCAACCAAATACACCATTACTATGAAGCAGGACAATAAATTATATAACATTATTGTTTAAAAGGGTGGACCGGCAAGCCATCGGAAGGCCTCGGTCAGATGACCAGAAGCTCTAGCTCCGGGTCATCATATGACTAAGACCCGTGGCAAGAAAAGCTTGTCCTGTTTCTTGAAAAACATTATCTAACTTGTGATGCAAGCTGAATTGGCAGAGTCATAAGCTTACATGTTAATGGTCCGTGGTTCAGTCGTATTTCCTTGAAGTTATTATACTATTCATTAGCTATAAGTAGGTTGAATGTTGCATCTCTAGCGGTGTTAGTATACTCTAGATAATAAGGCTGGGTTTTGAAATTAGCCGAGGTAGGATAATAGCTCTTTATCTGTAAATTAAACTGTGTAAAAAATTGATCCTGTAAGGAGAGTGCAGAAAACTAGGAAAAGGTAAAATGTATATAGGGAAACACATCTCATGAACTGGGCACATCCTGGACTAATTGCTAATGAAGGCAACACAAACATTTGATGATTCTTGAAGACCACATTCTTACAGACCTCCAAAACCATAGAACAAAATTCAAAGAGCCATCAACAGGTACAAGTGGCGCCAGCGTCCACACACATCACAGTAACAGAGACCACCTAGCTTCTCTCCCTGTCATTTCAACTACTACTGTATATAATGTCATGTGTCAATGTCATGTGTCACTGTCATGTGTCAATGCCATGTGTCACTCATCACACTGGCTTAATAAAGTTCTGCTTAGAACAAAACTTCGTCTGTAAATGAAGGTCACTTCTGCGCTTAGTCTCTCGTTATCAAATTGATTTCCAGTCTTGACATGCAACAAAACTTTAGTTATGTTTTTTTCTTAACAATTCATTACACAAATTACCCGCACTTAGGACAGTGAAATTTATGACGATGTTTTAGTCCGTCGTGGACCATTATTAACTTGTTCATGGTCCAAGCCTGACCAAAACATCATGGTCCAAGCCTGACCAAAACATCATCAGTTTCTGTCTTCAATGTTCGGGTTATTTGTATATTGTTCCCACCATATTATTGTGAATGTTTATTATTTAAATTTTGTTTCCTTCTATTCTTTAATAGTTCTTTCTTTCTATTCTTTAATAATTCTTTATATTCTTTAATAGTTATGTCTTTCTATTCTTTAATAGTTCTTTCTTTCTATTCTTTAATAGTTCTTTCTTTCTATTCTTTAATAGTGTTCTTTCTTTCTATTCTTTAATAGTTATTTCCTTCTACTTTTTAATAATTCTTACTTTCTATTCTTTAACAATTCTTTGTTTCCATATTAATATTGTCTAACTACAAAGATAGCTAATTTAAATGGGGCATCATGTTGTGCTAACTCTACACAAAATTATTTATAAATATTCTTTATAGAAATTAAGAACACGTGTTTCCTATCATAAATCTACAACAAATTACGAAAACTATAGCGTAATTTAAGCTTTCTTCTATAAAAATATTCAAAAGGTTTTATGTAAAAGGTAGCCTAGTCTAGGAAAACTAAATCTCATAAAGATCATTTTATTGTTTTTTTGTGAGAATGAATATAAGAACATAAGAAAGAAGGAACACTGCAGCAAGCCTACTGGCCCATGCGAGGCATGTCCAAGACTCCAACTGGCTTAAGCCACTCTCTCTCTCTCTCTCTCTCTCTCTCTCTCTCTCTCTCTCTCTCTCTCTCTCTCTCTCTCTCTCTCTCTCTCTCCAGCCCAAGATGCTGAACTTCTATATGTAAAACGCAATGAAAATATCCTTCTAATATTTCCTAAGAGTAATATTAATGCTGTATAGGGGATAAAGGCCTATTAACTAATATTCTCACTATGCCTTGTCAGGTAATTTTTTTTTTATCATAAATGATGGAGAATAAGACTCAAGTGCAACATTTTGGCGTCTTTATTGAAAGATACTTCGCCTAACATGGACTTTACCAGTTTACTATGGTAATGTGGAATTAGTGGAGAATTACAGCAGTAGTAACAGTGGTCACATTTGGGTATTTTGTTGCCTCATGTGACTATCACTGCGAAATTTCTGTATTTCCTATGCATTCTGCCAGCAATTAGCGTTCTTTTTCATTTACATTAAATAATACAAAGGAACTAGTTAGGATTTTATATATATATATATATATATATATATATATATATATATATATATATATATATATATATATATATATATATATATATATATATATTATATATATATATATATATATATATATATATATAATATATATATATATATATATATATTTATTATAAATTCTTACATTAACATAAATGTAAAAATATATCATTTTAAACGATAAGAAAAATTTTAGAAAGGACTTAATTTTAGATGAGTTCTTGCTAATTGACCAGTTTTACCTAATCGGCACGACATATATATATATATATATATATATATATATATATATATATATATATATATATATATATATATATATATATATATATATATATATATATAATATATATATATATATAATATATATTAAATGTATGAAGTCTTATCGTAAAATGCTAGTACTCAAAGAAAAATTCATTCAATAGACCGAGTTGCAGTTGCATGCAGTTATTGCTCAGAGTTTGATTGAATTAGCTTTATTTATAAACTAATAAAAACTAATTCTTTAATGAATCAAAAGAGATAAAAGTTATATCCATGATTAAATAAATATTATAAATGTTATTAAATAATGTTTATAAATATATTTATCATTAAGATGCTATAAATTAGTTATATCAGAGCGATTATTGCATCATTATTGCAGAGGTTTGATTGAATTTGTTAGGAAATGTAAAGAAGAAATTTAAAAGTGAACATAGGAAAGACTGTATAAAGATAAATAAAATTAGAAATGAAAACTGAATATCAGATTAGTGAAGGAATATGGAGAAGTGAATGCTTAATGGATATCGGGTTTTCGGGAGTGACAATTTGGTAAAACAGCATAAAAAAACATGGGACTAAAAAAAGAGGAAGAAAAAAAAGGTTGAGTTTGGGTAATTGCAGCTACATGACGTGAGTCTGTAGAGACAAAGAACGTTATCCATGGAAGCAAAGAGGGAAATGTATGAGTGTACTGTGGTACCTACGCTCTTATATGGGAGTGAAGCATTGGTGATGAATGTTGCAACAAGAAGGCTGGAGGCAGTGGTGATGCCGTATCTAGAGCAATGTGTTGTGTGAATATTATGCAGAGAATACGTAGCTTGTAGATGCTGAGTTACTAAAAGTATCGTCCAGAGGACTGGGGAGGGGTTGTTGAGGTGGTTCCTACATTTAGGAACAAAACAGAATGACTAGGAGAGCGTATAAATCTGTAGTGAATGGAAGGTGGTGTAGGGGTCATCCTTGAAACGGTTGGAGGGGTAAGAGGTTTTGTGTGTGTGTGGTTGGACTTCCAGCGAGCGTGAGTGAGCGAGCATGTTAGATAGGAGTGGAGGCAAATGCTGTTTTTGACTTGACGTGCTGTTGGAGTGTGAGCAAAGAAACATTCGTGAAGGGATTTTGGAAAACCGGTTAGCCGAACTTGAGTCCAGGAATTGGAAAGTTCAGTACCTGAGCTCAGGAGGAGGGAAGTAGATATGTGGCAGTTTAGAACTGTAGTGTCAGCGCGACTCTGGCACGACAGTGATGGAGCGAGTGATGATAAGTTTCTTCTTTTTTGGGTCACCTTGCCTCGGTGGTCACCTTGCCTCGGTGGTCACCTTGCCTCGGTGGTCACCTTGCCTCGGTGGTCACCTTGCCTCGGTGGTCACCTTGCCTCGGTGGTCACCTTGCCTCGGTGGTCACCTTGCCTCGGTGGTCACCTTGCCTCGGTGGTCACCCTTTGCCTCGGTGGTCACCTGCCTCGGTGGTCACCTTGCCTCATGTCGGTGGTCACCTTGCCTCGGTGGTCACCTTGCCTCGGTGGTCACCTTGCCTCGGTGGTCACTGCCTCCTGCCTCGGTGGTCACCTTGCCTCGGTGGTCACCTTGTCTGCCTCGGTGGTCACCTTGCCTCTCAGCCGTGGTCACCTCGTGGTCACCTTCCGGTGGTCACCTTGCCTCGGTGGTCACCTTGCCTCGGTGGTCACCTTGCCTCGGTGGTCACCTTGCCTCGGTGGTCACCTTGCCTCGGTGGTCACCTTGCCTCGGTGAGAAACTGCCGATGCGTTACAAAAAATATACGCATATAGTGTAGTATATATATGGGGCAGCGATCTCAGCGGCTGCCTCTGGATACTGGCAATTCACGTATGGTTCTCGATCTGGGGCCAGAAACGGATCATCGAAATATTAAGACACGTGCCATGACACTCTCCTGGCGAATATTATACGTCCAAACGTGTCTCATGGTCATGCTCTATAGTGCCCCTCCCCCTCACACCCTCAATCCAACACATTTTCATGCAGTTAATTTAGTTTCAATAAATATTTTAGTTCATCATTGAAATTTCTCTCTCCTTACAATATCACTTAATTTCTAATATGAAAATGCACAACTTAAAATAATCGTATTACTTATTAAAAATTGTTTATATAAATTTATTCCCACTTTTGTGGGAATCTGTTTTGTATTCTTATATGTATATAAAACCCAGACCATTCAAATAAACATTTATTATTATGAATATGAATGAAAAATTATATAGACATTCACTTCGTTATTACATAACGTAGATATACATAAGCAATCATTTGATCACAAAATCTAACAATTTCTTGACTCAGAAACATTCACAATATTTTTTTTAAGCAAACACTTGGTTTAAACCTCAATACATCGACGTCAGGTATCAGTATCCGTTAGGCTCCACATCCAGAATGGTTTTTAATGCCTAGTTCCCCAATTATTCCAATTTTGTTGCATAAATGATTTGATATTAACTTCAACACATATTTTCACTACATTCATCATGGATCTCAAAAATTATCAGATTTATCACCTTCATTATGTTGGTTTTTATACTCCAGCATAATTTGTTTACTTCCTCAAGGATGATTAAAAATAGCTGTTTTTAACAATAATTGGAGTGAATCTCTGCTCTGTTTACATTACATTGGTTACATAGTGTATCTTCCGTCAAACTAATTATTACTAAGATTTTCAAGTATGACAACCTCCTCGCACAATAACTGGGGGTGAGTTTCATCTCATTAAGGATCTCAACTTCTTAAAGATGTGTTTAAGTTCCCCCGACAGGTGGGTGGCGCTTTCCACATCTGGAGAACGATGTTCCCTTCAACAGCGCAGAGAGGAGGATGTGAGGAGGAAGGTGACGAGCATTCCTGTTCTAACCTACTTCATATTTCTTATATATTACAGGAACTCAGATCTCTTATTCACCGGTGTTTCCAAAAGGCAATTTCACAATTTATTTAATATAATTAGATGAAATTATCAATGAACCTCAAATTCATCTTCAGAGGAGCTAGTTCAATACGAGGAAATAAAACACTGTCATCTTAATTTTCGTCACAGCAAGCATCACTTGGATTGTCTTCACCTCTCTCTTTCAGGATTGTCTTCACCCTCTACGAAAGAAAAATTATTACTCTAACTAAACACACACACCTAGCACGTCTCCGGAGGCACACATCAACCAGATAACTGCGGCAGCATATGGGCGTCTGGCAAACCTTAGATTAGCATTCCGTTACCTTAACAAGGAATCGTTCAAGACACTGTACACCGTGTACGTCAGGCCCATACTAGAATATGCAGCACCAGTCTGGAACCCACACCTGGTCAAGCACGTAAGGAAATTAGAGAAAGTGCAAAGGTTTGCGACAAGGTTAGTTCCACAACTCAGGGGTCTGTCTTATGAAGAAAGATTGAGGGAAATAGGACTAACAACACTGGAGGAAAGAAGGGTCAGAGGAGACATGATAACGACATACAAAATACTGCGGGGAATTGACAAGGTAGATAGTGACAGGTTGTTTCAGAGAGGGAACACAGAAACAAGGAGACACAACTGGAAGCTGAAGACTCAGATGAGTCAAAGGGATGTCAGGAAACATTTCTTCAGCCACAGAGTAGTCAGTAAGTGGAATGGACTAGAGAAAGATATAGTGGAGGCAGGAACCATACATAGTTTTAAGACAAGGTATGATAAAGCTCATGGAGCAGGGAGAGCAGAGACCCAGTAGCAGACAGCGAAGAGGCGGGGCCAGGAGCTGAGTCTCGACCCCTGCAACCACAATTAGGTGAGTACAATTAGGTGAGTACAGTGGACTACACAGGCATGAGGAATTTCGTGCATGAGGTACATGTGAAAGAGAACTGGTTGGAAAAACAGTAAATGAAATGATGGAATACTTGACCACAAAATGCAAGGAGGCAGAGGAGAGGTTCGTACCCAAGGGCAACAGAAACAATGGGAAGACCAAAACGAGCCCTTGGTTCACCCAAAAGTGTTGGGAGGCCAAAACTTAGTGTGCTAGAGAATGGAAAAAGTATAGAAGACAAAGCACTGGGGAAAATAAGGAGGTTAGCCGTAGAGCCAGGGAAGAATATACATGGATAAGGAGGGAGGCCCAGTAGCAATACGAGAATGAAATAGCATCGAAAGCCAAATCTGACCCAAAGCTGTTGTACAACCACATCAGGAGGAAAACAACGGTCAGAGATCAGGTAATAAGACTGAGGAAGGAAGGCAGGAAAGGAGGTGAAGGGACTGGTAAGTGAGTTAGATACCTCAAAGGCGGTGGACAGGACAACATCATTCCGTGGGTCCTAAGAGAGAGGGAGCAGAGGCACTATGTGTGCCACGAACAACAGTCTTCAACACATCTATCGAAACAGGGTTTCAGGGTAGGAAAATCCTGCATCACAAACCTACTGGTGAAAAACAGGAAACAGAAGTAAGGCAGGAGAGAGACGGGTTGGTAGACCACATTTTCTTGGACAGAAAGAAGGCTTTTGACACAGTTTCGCACATGAAATTAGTGCAAAAGCTAGAGGAGAAGACAGGAATAACAAGAAAGGCATTGCAATAGACCAAAGAATACCTGACAGGACATCTTGCTGCCATCTGAAGGTGTCTTGAACCAATGTTACCTCTACTGTTTGCTGTCTCTCTCTAGGATAGAGTTTGACTTTGAGTCTTGAGAAAAAGTTGAGCCCTATCTAATGAATTGGATGGTTGAGAGGAAAGGCGGTTCCTTTATTAGAGCCCTTTTGGGTGTGTGACATGCAGAGAGCAGGGAGAGAGAGTAGACCTAGTAGCAACCAGCAAAGAGTCGGGGCAAGGAGCTGTGACTCGACCCCTGCAGCCACATGTAGAAGAGCACATATAGGTGAGTACATACACACACACACACACACACACACACACACACACACACACACACACACACACACACACACACACACACAGGCTGTAAGCCTGGTCCAGCAATTGGCTCCTGGAGTTCAACCCCACCAAGTGCAGAGTCATGAAGATTGGGGAAGGGCAAAGAAGACCGCAGACGGAGTACAGTCTAGGGGGACAGAGGCTACAAACCTCGCTCAAGGAAAAAGATCCTGGGGTGAGTATAACACCAGGCACATCTCCTGAGGCGCACATCAACCAAATAACTGCTGCAGCATACGGGCGCCTAGCAAACCTAAGAACAGCATTCCGACATCTTAATAAGGAATCGTTCAGGACCCTGTACACTGTGTACGTTAGGCCCATATTGGAGTATGCAGCACCAGGTTGGAACCCACACCTAGCCAAGCATGTAAAGAAACTAGAGAAAGTGCAAAGGATTGCAACAAGACAAGGTTTGTTTCCAAGGGCAACAGAAATAATGGAATGACCAGAACGAGCACTTGGTTTACCCGAAGGTGCATGGAGCCAAAAACTAAGTGCACTAGAGAATTGAGAAATTACACAAGACAAAGGACCCAGGAAAATAAGAAGATTAGTCGAAGAGCCAGAAACGAGTATACACAGATAAGGGAGGCAAAGCGACAGTACGAAAACAACATTGCATCGAAAGTCAAGTCTGACCCGAAACTGATGTATAACTGATGTATAAGGTGGAAGTTGGAATTGGAAGACTCATATGAGTCAAAGGGATGATAAGAAGTATTTCTTCAGTCATAGAGTTGTCAGGAAGTGGAATAGTCTGGCAAGAGATGTAGTGGAGGCAGGAACCATACATAGTTTTAAGACGAGGTATGATAAAGCTCATGGAGCAGCGAGAGAGAGGCCCTAGTAGCGGCCAGTGAAGAGGCGGGACCATGACCTGTGACTCAAACCCTGTAACCACAACTAGATGAGTACACACACTCACACACACACATAGCAGTAAGACAAGAGAGAGAGGGATGGGTAGATTGTGTTTTCTAGGACTGTAAGAAGACTTTTGACACAGTTCCACTCAAGAGATTAGTACAAGAGCTGTAGGACCATTTAGGTATAACAGGGAATCCACTGCAATGGATCAGATAATACCTGACGGGAAGGCATCAGCGAGTCATGGTACGTGATGAAGTGTCGGAGTGGGAGACTGTGACGAGCGGGGTTCCACAGGGGGCCAGTGCTGTTTCTGGTATGTGAATGATTTGACGGAAGAAACAAACTCAGAAGTGTCCCTGTTTGCAGAGGTTATGAAGTTAATGAGAAGAATTCAGTCGGAGGAGGATAAGGCAGAACTACAGAGGGATCTGGGCAGGCTGTAGGTCTGGCCCACCAACTAGCTCTTGGAGTTCAACCCCACCAAGTGTAAAGTCAGGAAAGTCAGGGAAGGCAAAGAAGACCGCAGAGAGATTACAGTCTAGGGGAGCCAAGGACTAAGAATAGCATTCTGGCATTTTGGTAAGGAGTCATTACGGGCCCTCTACACTGTGTACGTCAGGCCCAGATTGGAGTATGCATCTCCAGTTTGGAAAACACACCTGGCCAAGCACGTCAAGAAATTAGAGAAAGTGCAAAGGTTTGCAACGAGACTAGTCCCGGAGCAAAGGGCCATGTCTTACGAGGAGAGGTTAAGGGAACTCATCCTGAGGATACTGGATTAAAGGTGGGACAGAGAGAACGTGATAATGATATATAAAATACTGAGAGTAATCGACAAGGTGCTCAGAGACAAGATGTGAGATAGTGGAGGCAGGTACCATACATAGCTTTAATAAGAGGTATGATAAAGTTCATGGAGCAGGGAGAGAGTGGACCTATTGGCCAGGAGCTATGACTCGACCCCTGCAATCACAATTAAGTGAGTTCATTTATGTGAGAACACAAAGACACACTCACACACTACACACATACTCACAGAGGCGCAAGGAGGAACGAGAGGCAAAGACAGAGATGAGCAGGAAAACCCAGACACAGGAGGAAGAGCAAATACAACCTCCCTCAGAACCACCCACAGAAGGACCTCAACCATGACAACCCCAATGCAACAAAAGCATCTAACCCAAAACCCACACACTGTACTCTCTGCCCCCACCCCATCATCACAAACTCCACCCCCACAGCAACCCCCCATACTTCCCCGCCTGGTCTTCCGCTCCCCCAACCCTTATGTTCTCCCCAGACCTCAGTTTTAGAATTTTTTTTTTTATAGTAGAAGATTTAGCAGCACCGATAAGTTGGATGATAGGGCAAAAGTGCATACGCTTAGAACATATTTATTGGAGGGTTGAAGGTTTGGTATACGAATGTAGATGGAATAACAAACAAATGTGAGGAGTGGCATTTAAGAATCAAGGAGAAGCCCCCAGACATCATAGCAGTCACATAAACGAAACTCACTGGGATAATAACAGACGCAATCTTCCCAACCGGAAATCAGATTCTGAGGAGAGATAAAGGGAGCAGAGGGGGAGGAGGAGTTGCACTACTCATTAAAAAGCCGATGGGGATTTGAGGAAATGGAAGGAATGGACGAAATTTGTGTAAGGGACTACATAGTAGGTAATTTAGTATGGGGAACATGAGGTAGTTATTGCAGTGATGTATAATCTGCCAAAGAACTGCAGGAGGCCAAGAGAAGAATATGAAGAGAACAACAGAGCAATGGTGGACACACTAACTGAGGTGGCCAGAAGAGCTTACACGAGAAGAGCAAAGTTACTGGTTATGGGCTATTTCAACCACAGGGAGATTGATTGGGAAAACCTGGAGCCACATGGCGGTCCCGAAACATGGAGAGCCAAGATGATGGATGTGGTACTGGAAAACCTCATGCATCAACATATTAGGGACACTAGTAGTGAGAGAGCAGAGGATGAACCAGCAAGATTTGACCTCATGTTCACCCGGAGTAGCTCGGACATTGAGGACATTACATATGAAAGGCCCCTTGGAGCTAGTGATCACGTGGTTCTGAGTTTTGAATACATAGTAAAGTTACAAGTGGAGAGGGTAACAGGAGTAGGATGGGAAAAGCCAAACTACAAAAGGGGGGACTACACAGGTATGAGGAACTTCCTGCATTAGGTTCAGTGGGAAAAAGAGTTGGTAGGAAAGTCAGTAAATGAAATGATGGACTACGTAACAATAAAATGCAAGGAGGCAGAGGAAAGGTTTGCTTCCAAGGGGAACAGAAATAATGGAAAGACCAGAACGAGCCCTTGGTTTACTCAAAGGTGTGGGGAGGCAAATACTAAGTGCACTTGAGAATGGAAAAAGTACAGAAGACAAAGGACCCAGGAAAATAAAGAGATTATTCAAAGAGCTTGAAACGAGAATGCACAGATAAGGAGGGAGGCCCAGCGACAGTACGGGAATGACATAGTGTCAAAAGGAAAGTCTGACAGGAAGCTGTTGAATATCTACATTACGAGAAAGACAACAGTCAAGGACAAGGTAATCAGATTGAGGAAAGAAGGTGAGGAGCTCACAAGAATCCACCAAAAAGTATGTGAGGAGCTCAACATGAGATTAAAGGAAGTATTTACAGTGGAGACAGAAAAGGCTCAGGGAAGTCAGAAAAGAGGGGCACACCAACAAGGAATATACCAACAAGTGTTGGATGAAATACACACAACCAAGGAGGAGGTGAAGAAGCTGCTAAGAAACCTTGATACCTCAAAGGCGGTGGGACCAGACAACATCGCTTCGTGGGTCCTTAGAGAGGGAGCAGAGATGCTGTGTGTGCCACTAACAACAATTTTCAACACATCCATTGAAACTAGGCAACTACCTGAGGTATGGAAGATTGCAAAGGTAGTCCTCATTTTTAAGAAAGGGCACAGACACGAGGCACTAAATTAAGTCCAGTGTCACTGACGTATATGGTATGTAAAGCCATGGACATGATTATCAGCAGGAGAGTGGTACAGCATCTACAACGGAACAAGCTTGTAAACGACAACCTGCACGAATTCATGGAAGGCAAATCCTGTGTCACAAACCTACTGGAGTTTAATGACAAGGTAACGGAAGTAAGACATGAGAGAGAGGGGTGGGCAGACTGCATTTTCTTGGACTGCACGAAGGCCTTCGACACAGTTCCTCACAAGATATTAGTGCAAAAGTTAGAGGATCAGGCACGTATAACAGGAAGGGCACTGCAATGGATCAGAGAATATCTGACAAGGAGGCTACAATGAGTCAAGGTACGTGACTAGGTATCAGAGTGAGCGCCTGTGACAATCGGGATTCCACAAGGGCCAGTCCTAGGACCAGTGTTATTTTTGGTATATGTGAATGACATAACGGAAGGGATAGACTCAGAAGTATCCCTGTTTGCAGATGATATGAAATTAATGAGGAGCATTAAATCAGATGAGGATCAGGCAGGAATACAAAGAGACCTGGACCGGCTGGAAGCTTGGTCCAGCAACTGGCTCCTCGAATTTAACCCCGCCAAATTCAAAGTCATGAAGATCGGGGAAGCGCAAAGAAGATCTCAGACAGAGTATAGGCTAGGTGGCCAAAGGCTGCAAACCTCACTCAAGGAAAAGGATCTTGGGGTGAGTATAATACCGAGCACATCTCCTGAGGCGCACATCAACCAGATATCCACTGCAGCATATGGGCGCCTGGCAAACCTGAGAATAGCGTTCCGATACCTCAGTAAGGAATCGTTCAAGACTCTGTACACCGTGTAAGTCAGGCCCATACTGGAGTATGCAGTACCAGATTGGAACCCACACCTGGTCAAGCACTTCAAGAAATTAGATAAGATGCAAAGGTTTGCAACAAGGCTAGTTCCAAAGCTATGGGGAATGTCATACGAAGAATGGTTAAGAGAAATCGGCCTGTAGACACTGGAGGACAGGGATATCCTCCAGTGTCTGGGAGACATGATAACAACATATAAAATTGACAAGGTGGACAGAAACAGGATGTTCCTGAGATGGGACACATAAACAAGGGGTTACCTTTGGAAGTTGAAGACTCAGATGACTCAAAAAGATGTTAGGAACTATTTCTTTAGTCATAGATTAGTCAGGAAGTGGAATAGTCTGGCAGGTGACATAGTGGAGGAAGGAACCATACATAGTTTTAAGACGAGGTATGATAAAGATCATGATGCAGGGAGAGAGAGGACCTAGTAGCGATCAGTGAAGAGGCGGGGCCGGGAGCTGTGTCTAAACCCCTGCAACCACAAATAGGTGAGTACACACGCAAACACAAACATAACCACACACACACACACACAAACATACACACACTCACACACATACACTCACACACACACATATACACACACACAGACACACACACACATAAACACACACACACACACACATAAACACACACACACAAACACACATACACACACACACGCACACACACACACACACATACACACACACACACTAACACACTAACACACACACACACACACACACACACACACACAATGTAAGGTCAACAATATTTTTAATATCGTCCGAAATCTTTCCGACTATGAGAGTCAGCAGTGTAACTATACATTTGTTTAGGTTGTATGCAGCCGAAGCTACTGGGTTCCCTGGTTTATGGGTCTTAATTAATCCATAAAGATACAATAGAGTTGCCGACCTTGCTGACAGACATTTAATTAATTCATCATCCCCCTTTAATTACATTTTAAGTAGTTTATTGTTGTGAGAGTTGACCTGTTCAGGGAGGGGGTGTTCCTAGAGCTTCGTACGTTTCATTATCTCTTAGTAAATTAATCATCTAATCAGAATATTTAACTTTATCTAAAATAACTAATGACCTATATTTAATGGCTTTTGTGAGACGCAAGGTATGATTGTTACTGAGATCCTTGTATGCTCTGATAAATCTTAGAGGTCAATTGTGAAGCATAGGACGGAGTAAGGTACCATAGACCATCCCTTCACAGATATTAAAGCATCAGGCGTCAGGTCACAATGTTTTTCCAATATTCAAAACGACTTAGCTAGGTGTAGATAGTTAACATTTCTAGTTGAGGAAGTGAAATGTAATCCACATCCTAGAGCTGCTAGATGATCTCTACTTAATTCTTTGGCTAGACAAGTTAATAACAAAATCCGATATTGATGATTTCCTTCTTAGACTCAGTAATTTAGTTCCCTCAGTTAAGTTTACAACAGAATGTGAAGAAGATAGCAAATTTCCATGCCTAGATATTCTAGTCCATCATGTTGACAAGAAATTTAAATTTGCAGTGTACAGGAAATCAACTAATGTAACGTTATTCATTGACTATTATTCCAGTCATGAATCTATGTTTTAAAGGAATGTTTTCCTTATAATGTTCTTGAGAGTCTTCTGTGTTTGTAGCCCGGAACAGTTTGATGATAGGGATTTTGCTGAGCGGGAGTTATTGGCAGCCATTAGTCTTCTTCCTCAGACCAAACCTAATAACCCCCCAATCCTCCCTTCCCTATCCCATTCTTTCCTTCCCCCCTTTTTTCCCTTTCCTCCCCTTCCCAATCCCATCCCCTTTTGCACGTTCCGTTTGTAGCCACTGGAGTCCTCCCCTCTGTCATTACAGTTTCCAGGTGGAAGGAAGTGGGCCGGAGTTCGTCCCACTCCGTGGGGTTCCTCGGGTGTGGTGTAGTTTGCCGTAGAATCTGGATTGTCTGGAAGCTCCCTGCTCCCTTCCCGGATTTCCAAGAAGTGGGCAGGGTGTCCTGCAGATGACGGGTGTATCTCCAGAGGCTGCCTGTCAGTTCTGGGAGGACACAGCAGGAGGAGGTATGCTTTGTGGCGGATTTCCGACTGCCCTCTATTTTGTCCGCCGAGGTGGCTCGGTAGATGTGAGGTTGCTATCCCGGAGCGCTGGTTTACTGGCGTGAAGGGTAGGGTATGGCTGGGGTTCCATGCTGCATCTGTACTACTTGCGGGCTTGAGGTCCTCTCGGATGAGGGGGGAGCTTATGGCTCTATCATTCCTTCTAGGGACTGTCCCTCTTTTTTTTTCCTTCTTTCTTTTTTTCTTTAAAATAATAATAAGAAAGAAGTACCACTATCATGGAGTCTTCATTCTGTTATAACCCTCCTCCTCCTGAGCCTCTTTCTGTTCCCGCATCCTGTTCTGAACCAGCTTCGTTATTAGACCATTCTTTACACTCTTCCCATTCCCGCTTCGTCACCTGCTCCAGGTCTTGGGGCTCCACCCATTTCTGTTATTGCCCCTGCCTCTTGCACGCCTTTAACTATGCGTCCGGCTTCCCTGAATACGGTGCGACGGTTTTCAGATTGCCCACCTACCTCAGGTCGGGCCACCCACGGTATTACTCCTAAGCGTTGCAGACCATCTACTGACGACGGTTCTTCGATGTTTACTCATTCTACCCAAAAATGACCTAAATTGTTTTCCCTACAACTGACATCTCCAACTGATTATCTTTCTGACCATAGTATTGGTAAAGCTCTTTTACGACACGGCCAAAATATATCTTTTCATGCTCTTCGAAGTGGTGCATGCATCATTTTAGTTCAGAATGCAGAATAAGCTCATGATCTTTCCCATATTTCTTCTATTGATAAAATTCCAATCACAGTTCAAAAGCACGCTACTCTCAGTTCTTGCAGTGGTACATGGTTTTACCGTGTACCATTGCACAGAGTGATTTTCTGTCTTGCAGTGATGATATTTTGGAGAAATTAGCCCTTCAGGACCTTCCTATTCTCAAAGTGAGTACATATGTCCTGCCCTCTCGCAGGCGGAGGCGCTTTCCCAATAGCATCGCCCACTTAACCTTCGATTGCCATGAAGTCCCGTCTTCCATTTATATTGCAGGCCATCGCCTAGAGGTCCGTAAAGTGGTCCTTACTCCCCAACAGTGTCGAAATTACTGGCGCTTTGGATACCTCTCTAAATACTGCAGATCTGCGGCGGAGTGCCCGGTCTGTGGTGCCGCAGATCATGCCAATATATCTTGCGGTCTTGCCCCCACTTGTCTCAATTGCAATGAACCTCATCCTTCTTTTTCCCGCCGTTGTCAGGTCTATTGTAATGAATGAGAAATCCGTTGTCTTAAGGAGAGCGAAGGCCTTACTTATGCTATGGCTGTCTCTGGACTCCGCCTTCAGGGGAATCTTCCTCATATCCCTTATTCGCGTGTAGCTAGGAGACCTCCAACCTTGGCAGTTTCCCTGCCTGCCAGGTCCGCCAGTGTCATGTCCTCCGGGGTCATCCCCATCTCTAATTCTTTTGCGGTTTTACCCTCTGAAACCCCCACCTCCTTACCTACTCCTACCTTTACTTCTTCTTGCCTACGAGTTTCTCAGTCTTCAAGGCCTCACACACTTGCATCTTCTTCGCGTGTATCACCTGCAAAGCTGAACGTGTCTCATAAGCCCAAGTCTCTTCGCATTCCTCCAGTGCTTACAATTCCCCAGCAGTTTTCCTTTTCGGCCTTGGTGCCTAGTTCTTACCCCCTTTCTAACTCTCACACGAAGGTGGAGGTTCACTCCCACCCTTGTGTGGTCCTCTTTTTTCCTGTTTTCTCCCAGACCTCTTCCTCAGTTACCTTCCAACCTCCTTCCTCTTCTGTTCCACCGCAGGACTCTTCTGTCCCCGCCGGCACATCTCTCCAGGTTCATACTCCCCTCCTCTCCCTGATCTCTACTTGCTCTACCTCGCCTGTCTCTGAAGTCATGGTATTGGCGTTTTCCTTATCCGCTCAGACACTTGATGCTATCTCCAACTACATTGCGGAGACGAAACCTTCGATGGACACTGGTGCGCCTCCTTCTACCCCTTCTTATCTTTCACGACCCTCGAAGCAATTTTTTCCTTCACAGCATTCTGATTCCTCCTGGCTTACATGCTTTCTGTTGCCTCCACACATTAACTTCACTGACCCTAATAGATTTTATCACTTCTTATTATTGGCATACCTGTCTTTGTGAATAATGACTTATTTGCAATGGAATATTCGTGGCCTCAGCGGTAATCGGGGAGAGCTCCAGGTGTTGCTCTCCCAGTTTTCCCCAGTATGTGTCAGGTTACAAGAGACCAAAATTCGTTCAGCTGTTATTCGTCCCGTTTTGGGCTATGTGCTGTTGCATCCTTCTGATCCCTTTCCTAATGAATCATTTAATGAGAGTGCGCTGGTTGTGCGCGTCGGTATACTGTATCAACAGGTCTTTGTTCGTTCTCTGCTGTATTATACTGCAGCCCGTATTTGTTTGCACAGATGGTATACAGTTTGCTCACTATATCTCTCCCCTTCCTGTGCATTCTGTATATTGCGTTCTTGATCTCTTCTCTACCGCCGCCCATCTTGTTGTTAGGTGATTTTAACGTTCACCATCATCTGTGGGCAGGGTGCCACTGTGACTCTCGTGGTGATCAGTTGGAGACTCTTGGGGAGGGTGCCACTGTGACTCTCGTGGTGATCAGTTGGAGACTCTTGGGGAGGGTGCCACTGTGACTCTCGTGGTGATCAGTTGGAGACTCTTGGGGAGGGTGCCACTGTGACTCTCGTGGTGATCAGTTGGAGACTCTTGGGGAGGGTGCCACTGTGACTCTCGTGGTGATCAGTTGGAGACTCTTGGGGAGGGTGCCACTGTGACTCTCGTGTGATCAGTTGGAGACTCTTGGGGAGGGTGCCACTTGATCTCGTGGTGATCATTGGAGACTCTTGGGAAGGGTGCCACTGTGACTCTCGTGGTGATCAGTTGGAGACTCTTGGGGAGGGTGCCACTGTGACTCTCGTGGTGATCAGTTGGAGACTCTTGGGGAGGGTCCCACTGTGACTCTCGTGGTGATCAGTTGGAGACTCTTGGGGAGGGTCCACTGTGACTCTCGTGGTGATCAGTTGGAGACTCTTGGGGAGGGTCCACTGTGATTCTCGTGGTGATCATTGGAGACTCTTGGGGAGGGTCCACTGTGACTCTCGTGGTGATCAGTTGGAGACTCTTGGGAGGGTCCACTGTGATTCTCGTGGTGATCAGTTGGAGACTCTTGGGGAGGGTGCCACTGTGACTCTTGTAGTGATCAGTTGGAGACTCTTGGGGAGGGTCCACTGTGACTCTTGTGGTGATCAGTTGGAGACTCTTGGGGAGGGTCCACTGTGATCTCGTGGTGATCAGTTGGAGACTCTTGGGGAGGGTGCCACTGTGATTCTCGTGGTGATCAGTTGGAGACTCTTGGGGAGGGGCCACTGTGACTCTTGTAGTGATCAGTTGGAGACTCTTGGGGAGGGTCCACTGTGATCTTGTGGTGATCAGTTGGAGACTCTTGGGAGGGTCACACTGTGACTCTCGTGGTGATCAGTTGGAGACTCTTGGGAGGGTACCACTGTGATTCTCGTGGTGATCAGTTGGAGACTCTTGGGGAGGGTGCCACTGTGATCTCGTGGTGATCAGTTGGAGACTCTTGGGGAGGGTCCACTGTGACTCTGTGGTGATCAGTTGGAGATTCTTGGGGAGGGTCCACTGTGACTCTTGTGGTGATCAGTTGGAGACTCTTGGGGAGGGTGCCACTGTGATCTCGTGGTGATCAGTTGGAGACTCTTGGGGAGGGTCCACTGTGACTCTCGTTGTGATCAGTTGGAGACTCTTGGGGAGGGTGCCACTGTGACTCTGTGGTGATCAGTTGGAGACTCTTGGGGAGGGTCCACTGTGACTCTCGTGGTGATCAGTTGGAGACTCTTGGGGAGGGTGCCACTGTGACTCTCGTGGTGATCAGTTGGAGACTCTTGGGGAGGGTGCCACTGTGACTCTTGTAGTGATCAGTTGGAGACTCTTGGGGAGGGTCCACTGTGACTCTTTTGGTTATCAGTTGGAGACTCTTGGGGAGGTGCCACTGTGACTCTCGTGGTGATCAGTTGGAGACTCTTGGGAGGGTCCCACTGTGACTCTCGTGGTGATCAGTTGGAGACTCTTGGGGAGGGTCCACTGTGACTCTTTGTGGTGATCAGTTGGAGACTCTTGGGGATGGTGCTACTGTGACTCTCGTGGTGATCAGTTGGAGACTCTTTGGGAGGGTCCCACTGTGACTCTCGTGGTGATCAGTTGGAGAATCTTGGGGAGGGTCCCACTGTGGCTCTCGTGGTGATCAGTTGGAGACTCTTGGAGAGGGTCCACTGTGACTCTGGTGATCAGTTGGAGACTCTTGGGGAGGGTCCACTGCTGACTCTCGTGGTGATCAGTTGGAGACTCTTGGGGAGGGTGCCACTGTGACTCTCGTGGTGATCAGTTGGAGACTCTTGGGGAGGGTGCCACTGTGACTCTTGTAGTGATCAGTTGGAGACTCTTGGGGAGGGTCCACTGTGACTCTTTTGGTTATCAGTTGGAGACTCTTGGGGAGGGTGCCACTGTGACTCTCGTGGTGATCAGTTGGAGACTCTTGGGAAGGGTCCCACTGTGACTCTCGTGGTGATCAGTTGGAGACTCTTGGGGAGGGTCCCACTGTGACTCTGTGGTGATCAGTTGGAGACTCTTGGGGAGGGTGCCACTGTGACTCTTGTGTGATCAGTTGGAGACTCTTGGGAGGGTCCACTGTGACTCTCTGGTGATCAGTTGGAGACTCTTGGGGAGGGTCCACTGTGACTCTCGTGGTGATCAGTTGGAGACTCTTGGGAGGTGCTACTGTGACTCTCGTGGTGATCAGTTGGAGACTCTTGGGAGGGTCCACTGTGACTCTCGTGGTGATCAGTTGGAGACTCTTGGGAAGGGTCCCACTGTGACTCTCGTGGTGATCAGTTGGAGACTCTTGGGGAGGGTCCCACTGTGACTCTTGTGGTGATCAGTTGGAGACTCTTGGGGATGGTGCTACTGTGACTCTCGTGGTGATCAGTTGGAGACTCTTGGGGAGGGTCCCACTGTGACTCTCGTGGTGATCAGTTGGAGACTCTTGGGGAGGGTGCCACTGTGACTCTCGTGGTGATCAGTTGGAGACTCTTGGGGAGGGTCCCACTGTGACTCTCGTGGTGATCAGTTGGAGACTCTTGGGGAGGGTCCACTGTGACTCTTGTGGTGATCAGTTGGAGACTCTTGGGGAGGGTCCACTGTGACTCTCGTGGTGATCAGTTGGAGACTCTTGGGGAGGGTCCCACTGTGACTCTCGTGGTGATCAGTTGGAGACTCTTGGGGAGGGTCCCACAGTGACTCTCGTGGTGATCAGTTGGAGACTCTTGGGGAGGGTGCCACTGTGACTCTCGTGGTGATCAGTTGGAGACTCTTCTCACTTGTCATCATCTTCATGTTTTAAATAGGGTGGTCATGTTGACTCTCACACTCAGTCTCTCTTACATTGATCTTTCTATCTGATCTTCGACCATCACACTTGATTACACTTGGTCTCTTCTCTAGGATTTGCACGACAGTGATCACTTTACTATTCTTCTTACTTCTATTATGTATTCCCGACGCCTCGTTGGTAATTTAGACGAACAAATAGGGAATTATACTCTCATCTTACCGCCTTTTGTGCGGACCCTACTTCGTTCTCTATTGATGTGCTGGTGCACCAGATATCGACCTTAGTTTTGACTGCAGCGTCACGTTTTATTCCTCAAATCTCAAGCAGGTATTCTCAGACATGTGTGCCTTGGTGGTCTCCTGTGTGTCCGTGTAGTGTGTTTGAAATATGCTGCGTGGTGCCGTTATCTATATAATCGTACCTCAGATCGTCTTTTGGATTTTAAGAGGGCAAGGGCAGTCGCTCGCCACGTCATACGCGACACTAAACGCACTTGTTGGCAAGACTACTTGTCTAACATTACCTCGACTTCCACTATGTGTGCAGTTTAGAAGAAGTTGTGTGGCAGTACACTCAGGACCAAGCTCCTGTGTTGTGGGTTGCCGGTGTTATTGTTGCAGAACCCCTTGAAGTTGCCATGAAAATTGGGAACTATCTTGTCCGTGTCTTCCAAGGGTTTCACCTTTGTCCCTCATTTCTTGCGTCTAAGTAAACCAAGGAGCAATTGCCTTTGTATTTCACCTCTAATGGAATGGAGCCGTATAACGTACCTTTCACTCTCCTATAACTAGAGTCAACGCTTTCCCCTTGCCAATCATCGGCAGCTGGGACTGATGATATTCATATCAGTATGCTATAACATCTGCATTTTCCAGCCCATACAGTCCTTTTGCGTATTTTCAATCTTATTTGGACGTGAGGGGTTCTCCCTCAACAATGGAAATCTGCCATTGTCCTACCATGTAGCAAATCAGGCACTTCGGGGCTTGATACCTCTCACTATTTTCCCATTGTTCTGACCAGTGTAGTCTGTAAGGTGAAGAAACGATTGGAGAATAGACGTTTGATGTGGTATTTGAAGACTCACAATAGTCTTTCTCCTCGCCAATATGGCATTTGCAAGGGCCGCTCTACTTTGGACCCATTGATCCACTTAGATACGGATATGCGAAATGCCTTTGCTAACAAACACTCCGTCCTAGCAGTCTTTTTTGATCTTGAGAAAGCATATGACACCCCTTTTAGGTATAGCATTTTAGCCCAAGCCCACTTCTTAAGCCTCCGCGGTAATCTACCAACAATCCTTTCTGCTTTCTTATCTGACAGACATTTTCGTGTCCGTGTTGGCGCTTCGCTTTCCTCAGACTTTGTTCAGGCCGAGGGCGTCCCACAAGGTTGTGTCCTTAGCACTACCCTTTTTCTCTTGGCTATAAATGACCTTCCTTCCGTTCTTCCCTCGCATATTTGGTCGTCACTTTTTGTGGATGACTTCGCTACAGCTTACGCAGGTGCTGACTGTCGCCTGGTAGCAGCCTTCCTTCAGGATGCGATTGACCGAGTTTCCCATTGGGCCACTTCTCATGGATTTAAATTTTCTAGTACGAAAACCCATTTCATTACCTTCACTAGACGTCTTCTTATCCCAGATATTCCATTGTATTTACACGGCTCACTTATTCCAGAATGTCATATGGTCAAGTTTCTTGGCCTTCTCTTTGATATTTGGTTAACATGGAAACCTCACATTTCCTCTTTGAAGGCAGCTTGCCATGGTCGGCTGAATCTCCTTAAAATTCTTGCGCATCGTTCATGGGGAGCAGATCACCGAACTCTCCCCCGTTTGCATTCCACCCTAGTCTTGTCCAAGCTGGATTATGGAGACCAAGTCTATTCTGCAGCTTCTCCTACAACTCTTTCCTTCATCATCAGGGTCTACGTTTATGCCTTGGTGCCTTTCGTTCATCCCCTGTTGAAAGCCTCTATGCAGAGGCGAATGTTCCTTCCTTTGCTGATCTTCGTGATTCTCATTGTTTTTGTTACTATGTCTGCGCTCATGACCTTCGTGTTCCTTCTACGTATAGGTTGCTCACAGACGTTAGTAGAAGCCCATTATTTGTTCGGCGCCCCTGCTTACTCCAACTTCTTCTTCTCTCCAGTTGCCTCCCTTGTATGTTCTTTTACCATCTGCCTTTTCCCTTCCCCCTTGGGAGGTTCTGACGGTTCGTGTCTGTTCTCCCCTACTGCCGTGCACCAAAGCTCTCCTACCTTCTACTACTTCTCGCTCTCTTTTTCTCGATTACTTCCGGCCGCATGCTCATGCTGTTGCTGTTTATACAGAAGGTTCTAAATCTTCTGACGGTGTTGGGTTCGCGGCAGTGTTCCCTGACGATGTTGTCCGAGTTTGAGGCCATCCTCATAGCGCTTCTCCGTATTACTTATACATGTATGTCATTTCAGATTCCCTCAGTGCTTTACAAGTCATTAAGCAATTTGATTCCCCTTATCCACTGGACCTTCGTATTCAACTATGGTTGCGCCGTATTTCTAGCAAAAACAAAGACTTCGTTTTCTGTTGTGTCCCTGGACACGATGATGTGCAGGGCAATGAACAGGCGTATGCTGCTGCGCGATCAGCAGTACATGATCTTCCGGTTTCCTATAGAGTTATTCCGTTCAGGGATTATTTTAGTCATCTCTGCCCGTCTTCGCGGCCGTTGGCAACAACGGTGATTAGACATGCACCATAACAAATATCACTCTATTAAACCGCTTATAGGTTTGTGGCTATCTTCTTACCACCGTTGCCGTACTTGGGAGACTGTGCTCTCCCGTCTCCACATCGGCCATACCCTCCTTACCCATGGGTATCTCATGGAACGACACCCTATTCCTCTCTGTGTGGTTTGTCAGGTCTCTATTTCGGTTATTCACTTTCTTTTGGATTGCCTGGTTTACCAGTGAGCTCGCAGGATTTACCTCCAACACCGCCGCCGCCCTACCACCCTTACCTTATCCTCCCTCCTTGCAGACGGCCCTGCTTACCTTATCTTCCAACTCGTCGGTTCTCTGAACCATTCATTCACAGAATTGTCAAAGCTTATTTCTTGGGTAGCATTGAAAATTGGGTTGAGCAAATATTCTGTTAGTGGGACGGATTGTGAAGGACCTGCCTAGTATGGGCCAACAGGCCTGCTGCAGTGTTCCTCCTTTCTTATGTTCTTATGTTCTTATGTTCTTGCAGACGGCCCTGCTTACCTTATCTTCCCTGCTTGCAGACGGCCCTGCCTTTGATTTACAATCACTTTTTGACTTTTTGTCAGCATTGTATTGTATGAGGTTCGCCGGTACTGCCGGCCCGGGTCTTCTCCAGACAGTGACCCGGCCTTGGCTCCCAGGAATGGGAGTGTCTTCAGGGGCATGCCAGCTGTGAGCAGCTGGCGATGCGAGGACGGCTGATGGGGCTGCACAGCAGCAGGCAGTGTCAGGAAAGGCAGAGAAAGCAGCCATTACAGAGTCCATTAGAGCCACACCCCTGCTTTAGCCATTGACAAAGTGCTGGGAAATTCAGCTTCACAGTGATTGGTCAATGGGAAGCTTGTTATTCAAGTGAACCGTTTTGAAGAGATCTGAACTTCTTCTTTGACATGTAGTCCACTTGAAGCAAGTTTCTGGTGTCTGTTGTGCGCTGGTTGAGACGTTGAACTACTTGTTCGGTGGTGTGGATATGATTCGATTCGCAGGTGAACTTGACAGTCCCATCCTGGAGTCGCTGGTGAACTTCTCTGACAAGCATTTCGTCCTTGTATTGGTGAGTAGTGTAGAACCATATACCATTTATAGCCATGTATTCAGGCTCGGCATCAGGGGCTGTGGCAGCCACAGGAGGGCGATGTTGCAGTGTTTTAGCTCTCTTGGCTGGTGGTGGCTGAGATGGGACAGGCGAGGTCGCTGATCGGTCCATTGCAGTGGTGGTGGAGGAAGGTGGTGGTGGCCTCTCATCGTCGGTCTCTGATTGGTCCATCTCAGTGGTGAAATGAGGAGGTGATGGTGGTTTTGGAGCTGTGGAGGCATTGACAATATTTGCAGTGGACTTCATGATGTCAGACGAAGGTTGAGATTCAGGGAATGTAAAACTGGGCATGTTGTTGAGAGTTCATTGATGGTGGAATTGATAGATCCAGGTGCAGCTACATTGTGTACATGGGCGTCCACGATGCACTAAAGAATTTTGGTGGAGTCGCCAGCAGGAAGTGGTGGTGATGTATTACTGGTGAAGGAAGCAGTTTAAGTGGCCTTGAGAATCTTGGTGGTATCTTCTTGCAGTTTTGTAATAGCAACTTATGTTGAAGATTGAGCAGTGGTTTTCTTTTGCTTTTTAATTATTTTTTGAGTACTTCTCGTCTGGTTGGGCATTTGGCTGCCAGGGTATGGTGCTCATTGTTGGAGTTCAGGCATTTAGGTGGAGTGGTGATGGTGCAAGACTTGAAATCATGTCCTTCGTTGCCGCAGGTAGAGCAGAAGTTCTTGTCCTTGGTGGGACAGTCCTTAGTGGTGTGCAAGTGGGAGTAACATTTATAACACTGTGTGATGTGCTTGAATCTGTGCTTCAATGAAGGTTGGGTTGATATGAAAATAGTGAATAGCCAGTCCCTCAGCGAGAGCTCTGGCTGCCATGTTGACATCAGAGAATGTGACCTTTAGCATCAAGGAAATATTGGGTATTTTAGTAATATGTTCCACAGTGGCCCAAGGGTTCTGGTCTTCAATGGATGTTTCGATTTCTTCAGTAGCCTGGAAAGTGATGAGCTTATCCAGTCGACGGGGGAACACAGTTCTCTTGGCTCTCAAAGCTGGGGAAGATTGGTAGTAGCAGTGGTGGTGAAGAGTGGTAGTAGCAGTGGTGGTGAAGAGTGGTAGTAGCAGTGGTGGGGAAGAGTGGTAGTAGCAGTGGTGGTGATGAGTTTCTCGTCCTCGATGTCGTCAGTACAGACTACAATGAAAGTCTCTTTGAGCAATAAAATCGCATTACGCTTGACCTGCAGAATGCCACTAACGGCAGCTGCAAGTGCTAATTTGGACAAGTCATTGACTGTCCCGTTTGCTGGTTTCATCTTCACTCTGTTTAAGAAGTGCATCGTGGAATATGCTGACGAATGTCGAAGTAAAAGTTCCCCTCCCCAACAGGGATCGTAGGGATATGATATGTCCTTTTGTCAGCAACTGTTTTACTGTACGAACTTTGACACATATCCCTTAGCATCCCTCCCAGCCCTTTTCTCCCCTCACCTCTGATCCCATCTCCACATAGCTGTTTCTAGCCCCTGCTCTATTTTCTGCCCCGCAGCGCTGCATGACCCTTGTCGATTTAGCGCTTTCTTTCATCATCATAATAATAATAATAATATTGGCAGCCAAGAAGACTTTCTACAGGACTGAACCTAGGGCAGTACCTTCTAGGAGTAATATTCTGGTTCTTCCTTACAATGAGAATATGGCCAGCGAGGGATATTGATGAATAACAACACTGCACTAGCCAAGGACTCGAACCTATGTTGTACTGGCCCCCCTCATGGTGACCCAGAACCACATGACGTCTTAGCCCACATGACCACAGGTAGGATTGGGTGGTCCTGTGGGCTAAAGCGTCATGTGGTTCTGGGTAACCATGAGGCTGGCCAATACAACATGGGTTCGAGTCCTTGGCTTGTGCAGTGTTGTTATTGATCAATACCACTCATTCTTGGTTAAAATAATATATATATGCTGCTCGTGGACTAGTACAACGAACAGGTATTAGAATGAAAATTAGCCTAGAAGCTCCCACAACACCGTATGTCCTCGGATGGCGGTAAAACAGCTAGCTCTGGTGGCCGCGCCATCTTTGTAGGATTGGGTGGTCCTGTGGGCTAAGGCGTCATGTGGTTCTGGCTCACCATGAGGTGGACCAGTACAACATGGGTTCAAGTTCTTGGCTAGTGCAGTGTTGTTATTGATATATATGTATATATATATATATATATATATATATATATATATATATATATATATATATATATATATATATATATATATGTATGTATATATATACAGTGCTGGCACTCTTTATCGGCCACCCTGCCATGGTGGAAAACGGCCCATGTGTTAATAAAATATATATATATATATATATATATATATATATATATATATATATATATATATATATATATATATATATATATATAAAAATTAATGATTTTGTACCAAAAGCACCTTAGGAAACTTACCTAACCCTATTATAACAAAAACAATTTAATTTAGCCTAATCCAAGTAAATGTATTTTATTAAAGTTTACAAAAGTTTAACAACAAACACAGTGAAATATATTTTCTTCGTTAAATTCAGAAGGATTCTTGCGAAATTGTTTCATACACAAATTTTCCCTTGCCCTATTCGGCAAGAAGTGCGTTGCTATTTAAGCCAAAATCGTAAGTTTTATGAAGTATGCCACAATTATTTTACACACATTTCTTTTCTTGATTTTGGCTAAGCGGGCACTATTTTTGCCACTTCCTGTGTGTTCCCACCTTCAGCCAGTACTCGGCACCCTCTCCCTCCCAACACACCATCATGCTAGAGCCCAACAAGAAATTACCCTCATAAAATTTTGCTGGGCTAATTTTGTTGCTGAAGGACCTAGTGTGGTGGGGATGAAGGATGCTGGAGGTAGAGATACTGTAGTGGTGGTGGTGGGGATGAAGGATGCTGGAGGTAGAGATACTGTAGTGGTGGTGGTGGGGATGAAGGAAGCTGGAGGTAGAGATACTGTAGTGGTGGTGGTGGGGATGAAGGAAGCTGGAGGTAGAGATACTGTAGTGGTGGTGGTGGGGATGAAGGAAGCTGGAGTAGAGATACTGTAGTGGTGGTGGTGGGGATGAAGGACGCTGGAGGTAGAGATACTGTAGTGGTGGTGGTGGGGATGAAGGAAGCTGGATGTAGAGATACTGTAGTGGTGGTGGTGGGGATGAAGGAAGCTGGATGTAGAGATACTGTAGTGGTGGTGGTGGGGATGAAGGAAGCTGGATATAGAGATACTGTAGTGGTGGTGGTGGTGGGGATGAAGGAAGCTGGATGTAGAGATAATGCAGTGGTGGTGGTGGGGATGAAGGAAGCTGGATGTAGTGGTTGCGGTGGTAGTGGTGGTGATGAAGTAAGCAGGAGTACATATACTGTAGTGGTGGTGGTGGGGATGAAAGAAGCTGGATGTAGAGATACTGTAGTGGTGGTGGTTGAGGATTGAGTTTGATATCTTTATTATGCACCCCATACCCATCCTGTGGGCGGTAGTCAAAAGAATACAGAGGTACATAATGGGTCTAGGGACTGGACCCCAAAGTTTTGATAGCAGAGCAAGTTACAAAGGTAATGAACTCACAAGTTACAAAGGTAATGAACTCACAAGTTACAAAGTTAATGAACTCACAAGTTACAAAGGTAATGAACTCACAAGTTACAAAGGTAATGAATCAGGTAAGTAAATTTACTTACTTACGTTTATACATGGTTACAATCATGAACAAATTATAAAGTAATGAGCAATTCACTAGTCTACACCCGGTCACAACTGTAATGAGTTCTTGGTGCAAATTTTAATTGTTGGGTCACACACACACACACATACATACACACATACATATACACACACACATATACACACACACATACACATATATAGTTGAGCTACAAGTGGAGAGGGGAGCAGGAATAGGAAGGGAAAAACGAAACTACAAAAGGGGGGACTACACAGGCATGAGGAACTTCCTACAAGACGTTCAGTGGGAGAGAGAATTGGCAGGAAAACCAGTAAAAGAAATGATGGAATATGTGACAACCAAATGCAAAGAGGCAGAGGAGAGGTTTGTCCCCAAGGGAAACAGAAGTAATGGGAAGACCAGAACGAGTCCTTGGTTCACCCAGAGGTGTAGGGAGGCAAAAACTAAGCGTAATAGAGAATGGAAAAAGTACAGAAGACAAAGGACTCAGGAAAATAAAGAGATTAGCCAAAGAGCCAGAAACGAATATGCACAGGTAAGAAGGGAGGCTCAGCGACAATATGAAAATTATATAGCATCAAAAGTCAAGTCAGACCCGAAGCTGTTGTATAGCCACATCAGGAGGAAAACAACAGTCAAGGACCAGGTAATCAGGCTGAGGAAGGAAGGTGGGGAGTTCACAAGAAACGACCAAGAGGTATGTGAGGAGCTCAACATGAGATTTAAAGAAGTATTTACAGAGGAGACAGGAAGGACTCCAGGAATTCAGAATAGGGAGGTATACCAACAAGTGCTGGATGAAATACACACAACCGAGGAGGAGGTGAAGAAGCTGCTATGTGAACTCGATACCTCAAAAGCGGTGGGACCGGAAAACATTTCTCCGTGGGTCCTTAGAGAGGAGCAGAGATGTTGTGTGTGCCACTAACAAAAATCTTCAACACATCCATTGAAACTGGGCAACTACCTGAGGCGTGGAACATGGCAAATGTAGTCCCAATTTTAAGAAAGGAGACAGACACGAGGCATTAAACTACAGACCTGTGTCACTGACGTGTATAGTATGCAAAGTCATGGAGAAGATCATCAGGAGGAGAGTGGTGGAGCACCTAGAAAGACACAAGCTTATAAACGACAACCAGCACGGTTTCAGGGAAGGAAAATCCTGTGTCACAAACCTACTGGAGTTTTATGACAAGGTAACAGAAGTAAGACACGAGAGAGAGGGGTGGATAGACTGCATTTTCTTGGACTGCAAGAAGGCGTTCGACACAGTTCCTCACAAGAGGTTAATGCAAAAGCTAGAGGATCAGGCACACGTAACAGGAAAGGCACTGCAATGGATCAGAGAATATCTGACAGGGAGGCAACAACGAGTCATGGTACGTGACGAGGTGTCAGAGTGGGCACCTGTGACGAGTGGGGTTCCACAAGGGTCAGTCCTAGGACCTGTACTGTTTTTTGGTATATGTGAATGACATAACGGAAGGGATAGACTCAGAAGTGTCCCTGTTTGCAGATGATGTGAAGTTAATGAGAAGAATGAAATCAGTCGAGGATCAGGCAGGACTACAAAGAGACCTGGACAGGCTGCAAGCCTGGTCCAGTAACTGGCTCCTTGAATTTAACCCTGCCAAATGTAAAGTCATGAAGATCGGGGAAGGGCAAAGATGACCGCAGACAGAGTATAGTCTAGGTGGCCAAAGACTGCAAACCTCACTCAAGGAAAAAGATCTTGGGGTGAGTATAATACCGAGCACATCTCCTGAGGCACACATCAATCAGATAACTGCTGCAGCATACGGGCGGCTGGCAAACCTAAGAATAGCGTTCCAATACCTCACTAAGGAATCATTCAAGACTCTGTACACCATATACGTCAGGCCCATACTGGAGTATGGAGCACCATTTTGGAACCCACACCTTGTCAAGCACGTCAAGAAATTAGAGAAAGTGCAAAGGTTTGCAACAAGACTAGTCCCAGAGCTAAGGGGATTGTCCTACGAAGAAAGGTTAAGGAAATCGGCCTGACGACACTAGAGGACAGGAGGGTTAGGGGAGACATGATAACGACATATAAAATACTGCGAGGAATAGATAAGTTGGACAGAGACAAGATGTTCCAGAGAGGGGACACAGAAACAAGGGGTCACAATTGGAAGTTGAAGACTCCTATGAGTCAAAGGGATGTTAGGAAGTATTTCTTCAGTCATAGAGTTGTCAGGAAGTGGAATAGCCTAGAAAGCGATGTAGTGGAGGCAGGAACCATACATAGTTTTAAGACGAGGTTTGATAAAGCTCATGGAGCAGGGAGAGAGAGGACCTAGTAGCAATCAGTGAAGAGGCGGGGCCAGGAGCTATGACTCGACCCCTGCAACCACAAATAGGTGAGTACACATACACATACACACACACACACACATATACACACACATACATACACACACACACACACACGCACATACAACAGGCCCAGTTTTCAATCGACATGTACATAGGACAAAATGGTAACTAATACACATACATACACACACACACATATACACACACACACACACACACACACACACGTGGCAATGCTTTATTTACAGGGAGCAAAGTCAGGGTATTTTTCCAGAAGGGTCTGTAATATACCACTGTGGATAAAATACTTTGACATATCTTGAACATTTCTGAGTGAGTTGTCTCTGAATTCATTAATTTTATCGCACTCCAGTACATAATGACGCAGGGTGTGACAATAATCCAACTGGCAAAGTTTACATTTTGTTTGGTCTACATCTGGTGGTGGTGATTTAACCTGCCAAAGATACTTGTAACCCAGCCGGAGGCGGGCGGTGGTGACATCCAAGAGTCTGCTTATTTTGTTGGATGCTAGATCAGCCGGGCTGTGGTTCGTACGTTGGACTACGTGCAGCCAGCAGTAACAGCCTCGTTGATCAGGCCCTGATCCACCGGGAGGCCTGGTCATAGACCGGGCAACGGGGACGTCGATCCCAGGAATCCCCTCCAGGTAGACTCCAGGTATAGACATGTGGCTCCTCCTGCATGATAGAATGATGATAGATGTACTGACTGGTGCCGCGAGGAGGGAACACAGATGAAGCAACGGAGGCAAATGTTAAAAAATACAGACACAATGGGAAAAACACAGACACAAATGTTGTGTCTATATCAGTGTCTATATCAGTGTCTATATCAATGTCTACATCAGTGTCTATATCAGTGTCAATATCTGTGTCTACATCAGTGTCTATATCAGTGTTTATATCAGTGTCTATATCAGTGTTTATATCAGTGTCTATATCAGTGTCTATATCATTGTCCATATCAGAGTCTATATCAGTGTCTATATCAATGTCTACATCAGTGTCTATATCAGTGTCTATATCAGTGTCTACATCAGTGTCTATATTAGTGTCTATATCAGTGTCTATATGCAGTGATTATATCAGTGTCTGCATCAGTGTATATATCAGTTTCTAAATTAATGTCTATATAAGTGTCTAAAAGCAGTGTCTATGTCAGTGTCTATATGCAGTGTCTATATAAGTGACTATATTAATGTCTGTATCATTGTCTGCATCAGTGTCTATATCAGTGTCTTGATCACTGTCTATGTACAGTGTTTACATTAGTGGCTATATCAATGGCAATATCAGTGTCTATATCAGTGTCCATATACAGTGTCTTTATCAGTGGCTATATCAGTGGCTATATCAGTGGCTATATCAGTGGCTATATCTGTGTCTATGTCAGTGTATATATCAGTAGGTATATCAGTGGCTATATCAGTGTATATATCAGTGTCTATATCAGTGTCTGTATCAGTGTCTATATCAGTAGGTATATCAGTGGTTATATCAGTGTCTATATAAGTGTATATAGCAGCGTTTAAATCAGTAGCTATATCAGTGCCTATGTCAGTGTCTATATCAGCGTCTATATCAGTGGCTATATCAGTGTTTATATCAGTGTCTATATCAGTGCCTATATCAGTGTCAATATCAGTGGCTATATAAGTAAATATGTCAGTGGCTATATCAGTAGCTATATCAATGGCTATATCAGTGTCTTTATCTATAGCTATATCAGTTGCTGTATCAGTGTCTATATCAGTAGCTATATCAGTGGCTATATCAGTGTCTATACCAGTGTCTATATCAGTAGCTATATCAGTGGCTATATCAGTGCCTATATCAGTATCTATATCAGTAGCTATATCAGTGGCTATATCAGTGGCTATTTCAGTTTCTATACAAGTGGCAATATCAGTGCCTATATTAGTAGCTGTGTCAGAAAATATATCAGTGGTTATATCAGTGTCTATATCAGTGTCTTTAACAGAAGCTATATCAGTGTTTATATGAATGTCTATATCAGTAGCTATATCAGTGGCTATATCAGTCGCTATATCATTGGATATATCAGTGTCTATATCAGTCGCTATATCATTGGATATATCAGTGTCTATATCAGCGTCTATATCAGTGTTTATATCAGTGGCTATATCAGTTGCTATATCTGTGGCTATATTAGTTGCTATATCAATGTCTATATCAGTGGCTATATCAGTGGCTATATCAGTCGCTATATAATAATAATAATAATAATAATAATAATAATAATAATAATAATAATAATAATAATAATAATAATAATAATAATAATAATAATAATATTTTATTTCATCGCAATTTTACATAGAGATTTACATAGAAGTGCCAGGAGAGCCACTGACATGCCAGGGCATAACGGGCAGCTGTATCTAAAAACTTATGGACTATGTACATACTATGATGATATTTCATTTGATGATATTTCAATGGCAATATCAGTGTCTATATCAGTGTCCATATACAATGTCTATATCAGTGGCTATATCAGTGTCTATATCAGTGGCTATATCAGTGGTTATATCTGTGTCTATGTCAATGTCTGTATCAGTGCCTATATCAGTGTCTATATCAGTGGCTATATCAGTGGTTATATCTGTGTCTATGTCAATGTCTGTATCAGTGCCTATATCAGTGTCTTTATCAGTAGGTATATCAGTGGTTATATCAGTGTCTATATAAGTGTATATAGCAGCGTCTAAATCAGGAGCTATATCAGTGTCTATATCAGTGTCTATATCAGTGGCTATATCAGTAGCTACATCAGTGTTTATATCAGTGTCTATATCAGTGGCTATATCAGTGTCTATGAGAGTGCTTATATCAGTAGATATATCAGTGGCTATATCAGTGTCTACATCAGTGTCTATATCAGTGCCTATATCACTGTCTATATCAGTGTCAATATCAGTAGGTATATCAGTGGTTATATCAGTTTCTATATCAGTGTCTATATCAGTGCCTATATCAGTGTCTATATCAGTTTCTATATCAGTAGGTATATCAGTAGCTATATCAGTAGCTATATAAGTATCTATATCAGTGTCTATATCAGTGACTATATCAGTAGGTCTATCAGTGGCTATATCAGTGTATATATCAGTGTCTATATCAGTATTTATATCAGTGACTATATCAGTATTGGAATAACGTCAGTTCACAGCCCAGTGGCGTTCAAGGGATAATCGTATAGATTTGAGAGTTTTTTTTCTCGGTATTTTCAACCACCTATAGAAGTGTGGAAAATATTTTACATAATTTATCCAAAGGTAGAACATATAAATAAATAGTATAATAATTGTGTAATAAAATGTGATGCTATTTAGACCCTTTGAAAATTTTTAAGTGAAGGGGTTTGTGGAACAGCCGGAGAGTGACTCCGACAGAAGAGACTCCATGATTGTTGAGTGAACACTGGACTGAATAGTGCAATGTAATCAGGCATTCTCGAAGGTCAGTTGGTGTATATCGGCATCAATCAGCAATTTAGAAATTGCTGACACGTTCCTGCGGAAGGATTGGGATAAATAGTGTGGAAAACCCTTACAATTCAGCAACAAGGATGGAAAAATAGAGGAATCCAATCCTTCCCAGCAACACACTTTAGCTAAGTGACACTTACCTAAAATGTACCGTAGTTTTTGTGTTGGCCATCGTAAATACTAGCTGCAGTGGTAGCGTTAGGGTGTGTTTCCAAAAAAAATAATAATTATGACCAAGTAATTAAATGGTAAGTGGCAATACAATTTTCCTTTCTAATAACACTATTTTAATTTATGTACAATAATTACATTCTGTGTTCCCAGCAAGCCTAATCATATTCAGTCCACACAACTTTAATTTACCAGAGTAGTTGGTTTTAATATTGTAATTATTAATTTAATGTTAGGTCAAGCTTTTTTTGTGGGAGTGTTAGGGAGTGGGCATCGAGGGAGTGACGGTTTAGCGACCTACTGTGAGTAAGTCCAACTTACCTCACCCAAATTGCTTGCAGGTAATAATTCAGGTAATACCCTGTAAACCTCCTGCAGGTAATTTCCCACCAGCATCTTGTTTTTATTAATTCCCTTTTTATGAATCAAATAAACGTTTTTTATAGGTTTATGTAATATAACCTAACCCATCCCCACCGAATCTACCGCAACTTACAATAAAGAAAATAGTGTTTTTAAGTTTACGAGAAATGTTAAGAAATTGACGTTGCATATCCATTAAGAAAATTAAAGCAATAAAGACGGATAGATCACATTTCATGGTGTCCTAAATTTCTGCATGATCAATTATTACAGTCTGGTGGAAATATTACTATGTGGTATGTGGAAATTTATTTGTACCAAAAAAATTCCACTGCCGGATTCGTATGTAAATATTTTAGGGTCACGGTGACAGTAATGGCGAGAGTGCTAAATAGCACCCTTAAGGCCCACTAACATACCCTAGGATACGTGAGTTAACTTTAAGATTCATACATTATTTGATAGATTTTGGCCTTAATAATGATTTAGGTATTCATGAATTATTAGTAAATAATGTTAGAATTAATATTGTTATATTAAGTAATGAGATTGAATATATATGTACTGTTAGCTGGCACCTCCTTCCTTAAGAGCACAGGAGGCTGGTTAGCGGACGCATAAGTGTTCTGGCAACAGCAGCGGTCGAAATAACAACTCAAAGGAGCTCCAAGCTCAGTGACCAACGCTGTCTACAAAATATTCCGACTGGACACCAGAGAGTATAGAAGTAGAGGCTCCTGACGTACTGTGGACATTTTTGTCTCTACATCAGGCTCCCATAGTGAGACAGTTTCCTGTATTGAATTTAGTATTAATCGGCTGACGGTATTTTGGGGAAGACATGGGTAATTTAGCTGTGGGTTATGGGTGGGTGATAGCCCAATAGGAGGTATTTACGACCAGGATTGCTGAGTACCTATCCCTTGAATATAAGACCTTTGTATACATAAATATTAGCTAGGAAACACCATAAATTCAGGTACCCTCAAGATGTGTGCTGTGGTTACTAACACATTTTAACTGCTAACAGGAACCATTTCTTCTGTGCATGTGGCATCTTGAAGATAGAGAAGTCATTAGAAATGTAGATTAGCCTGGGTAGAATCAGAGGATTTCTAGCTAGTACAGACTCCACAACACAAGTCTATTATAGTTTGTGTATGGAAACAGAAACTTCCTGCTAGTCAAGAAGTGGATCCATAGGGGTACTTGTGAAAACAAGGACACATTCGTTTTTTTTTTTTCATTAATAAGATATCTTGACATGTCGCATTGGTTGCTATACTATCTCTATATTCCTTAATAAGTGGACAATTAAGCACATAATGTTCAAGACAGTGACCACAGGACTGGCCAAATTTGGTTTGATCATCTATGTGTCTCCCAAACAACCAGAAGTATTTTTAGCCAAGCCTGAGCCTGTCCACAACACCATCACTCAGTCTGTTCACATTGCAAGTTGCTCCATAAACGTTATATTCTACATTATCCTTCAGGGTAGTTTTCTTGGGTAACATATCAATTTTTATCACGAAGGAGTACTCCAATGTATGATGGATTCGAATCCATAAGAACTGTACACTTATTCTTTTCTCGCGGATTTTTTAGTATCTATACCTGGCTTCTCCAATGAGCATGCTGTTAGAGTCATTATATGAGTCAAGAGCCTTCAGTGATGACATAGAATCAGTAATGATGATAGAGTCAAGCTCAGTGTCATAAGTTAGCTTTAGTGCCATTAGCATTGCAAACAATTCAGTTTGCAGTGTAAACGCCCAGTTGTTAATTCTTATGCCTAACGCAACGAAGTTCCTATCGTTCTTAACTAAGAAGGTGACAGCAAGAGAAGATGCAGCCCTGCCAGTAGACTCCTGCTTAGATCCTTCAGTGTATATAACTTGTGATAAATTATTACTACCAGCTAGGAGACAGGGGCTTGCAGGTATGTGATATTAAATGAACACATCTTCCGTAGAGAGATGAAATGCTCTTGTTGTTGTCTACAGTGATACAGTTCGTGCAAGTTTTCACAACCCATTAGATCTACGTGTACTTCCAGACATTTAGTAAGATTCATAGTGACAGTGTCTGGTTCATTTCTTAACATTCTAATACCAAGTACAGTGTTAATCTCAATTATCCTATCACTGATACAAGAGATACCAAGTTCCTTCCTCATATTATGAATCTTGGTAGATTTAGGACAGCCAAGAATAATGGTTACCTTACGATTTCCCATTTTCTTTTATCATAGTTAATAATGATAATATATTGATCTTGACCTCTATACCTATTTGTTTCAATATCAGGTAATTCAAATGCGACAACACAGGTGGCTGACTATTGTCACTCGTGTTGTTTTGAAATATAGCAGATATAATTTATTAAAGGAATTTTTCCTCACGATATCGTTTCAAAATATGATAAGAGTAACAGATCTGTGTCTTTATCAATATTATATTTTGATCAGCTCTCTTTCTCAATCCATCTTGACTGTCTTCATGACGACAATGAACTTGAAAATGCACTCGTGCAGAAACAAGTTAACTATCAAAAGTTGCAGCCTGAAATTCAACAACAACAAATCCACAACATGCAAAGAAAAACGCAAAATTGGTGATGAACTTGGAGAATGTTCAGAAGTTTAAACAACAAAAGAAAATGGAATCAGACTATACAGCCTGTCTGTTCTGTAACAATATACTAAAGTCAAGGAATCCACTTCACAATGTATCAAAGGTGTTTTGGTCTTAAAAGACAGTCAGTCTTTTAATACCAAGGAGGGATGTGGTAGTTATAGAAATAAAATATCACCCTAAATGTAGATCACATCTTCACATGGGTAGAAGCTGCTGTAGTTTTCTCGATTCCGCTTGATCTATCGTAGAACGCGAGAAGATCGTGCTGACACCAGAAGGCTGACACCAGAAGGTTGACACCAGAAGGCTGACACCAGAAGGTTGACACCAGAAGGTTGACACCAGAATGTTGACACCAGAAGGTTGACACCAGAAGGCTGACACCAGAAGGCTGACACCAGAAGGTTGACACCAGAAGGTTGACACCAGAAGGCTGACACCAGAAGGTTGACACCAGAAGGCTGACACCAGAAGGCTGACACCAGAAGGCTGACACCAGAAGGCTGACACCAGAAGGTTGACATCAGAAGGCTGACATTAGAAATATGACATTAAAAGGCAGACATCATAAGGATTACATCTAACGGAATGTACTGAAAATATCCCTATAAGTAAATCTCACATATCTGAACATATTTAAATGGATATTTGTATGTGAAAGAAAGAATTTAAAACTATAAAAAGCGCATGGTTATGAGAAGAGCAAAATCTCTAGACAGTGAAAGATTATATATCAGATTGAAGGTGGGAGTGTGGATGAAGCGAATGTATTTAGAAATTTGGAGTGGACATGTGGCAGATGGGTTTAAAAAAGATGAGGTGAGCAACATAATTAATTTGGGTAAAAAAGTATATAGCGTTTAGGCATCTTAAGAGAAGAAAAAGTTTATATATAGAGGCAAAAAAGGAAATGTTGCAGTGTGCAGGGGTACCAACACTTTTATGAGTATGATGCACGGTCTTTAAGTTGCAGTGAGAAGGAGGCTGAAGGCAGTGGAGAAGTTATATGTGAGAACAACGTAGACTTTTTTTGGAACGTGGAGATTAGATAACCAAAAGTACCATTCAGATGGGTGACGAGGGGTTGTTGAGGTAGTTCAGGCATTTACCTCGTTCCAACCCAGAAGGGTCGGAGTGACGAGGCTTCAACATCCAATAGGCTTCAGTGAACATGTTAGAATGGAGTGTGTGGAGACAGGTGGTTTGCATGCCTTGGCATGCTGTTGGTGTATGAGCAAGTACAATTTATGAAGGGATTTAGGGAAGTAGTTGAGTGTCGCACTCTAAAAGAGAGATGATGATGTTGAAGTTTGGAAGATCATTTAGAATGCGATATTATGGCATTTCTGACAAGACAGCTCCGTGGGAGACGCCCAGTGTGTTAAGAAAAATACTTGGCCGAAAACTGCCGATTGCCTTATAAAGCAATTAGCAATTTCTTTACTTTGTGACTGAAACATACTCTTTTGCTTCTTTATAACACTATATAAGGAAATTCTGGGAAACCGAGAGCACTCGAGTCATACCCAAGGAAAAATTATTATTCCACCCAACATAAACATTACAATACTTTTGAAATTGATTTAACTTTACAAGTGCATGAGTATTGGTCAATTTGATTTTTTATAAAATAAAAATTTTGAAAAAAAATACATATGAACTACAAATCAACAGTTACCAAAAAACTAGGCTGTGCTCTCTACCCTTGACGTTATAACCTGGCCACGCTACTGACTTTTTAATCAAAAATAGGTGAAGTTGGTACCATAACTTAGAGCGGTAAGATTGTAAGAATGCGCTAAGATTGTGCGGTAAGATTGTCCCAAACACATACACATACCAATAAAATAGATACAGTACTAAGGAAGTTATTAGTAGATTATACAGTAAAACAACCAATAAAATCAATCATGAAAACCTGTGTAGTTGCAACCAAACAAACAAACGTTCTACTGGATGGATTACATGCAACTTCTGTGGTAAATGGAGCCATGCCCCTTGTACAGGCATTCAGGAATCAACTACGAGAGATATTAAATCAGGGAAGTGTTTTTGGGTATGCCTAAATGAGACCAAACTGTGGAATAAAATCACATTGATATTAAAAGATGATGACATCAAACCGGCCTTCATAAAAAACATGACAGCATTTTATAACAGTTTGGGAAAGTAATATAGAGTCTGGGCCAGATGGTGCTATCGCCCCTGGTACAAATGCTGTCTTGGTTGAGAGTAACTGTAAGAATGGAGAAATAAATGATGGTGGACTGAAGGGGGACAGGAGCTCTAGTGGGGAAACAGGTGTAGACAAGGACAAACAAAACCCAATGTTACAAACTAGCAAAACCACGGTAGATAGTAAACAAGGGGATGCCCTGAGAAATATTGAAGAAAAATTACCAGAAATAACTGATGATGGCTCCATTGTTAGCACTAGTGCTAAAGATAGAAATGAGACAAGAAAACACGCACCAGTAGGGAATACAATAGGGAATACAGTCACAAAAAAAACAAGGCAAACAGAAACCAGGCCTATGCAAATATTATGCACTTGTTATCTGCAGGCATGGAATATCTGGAAAAACAGAGGGGACATGCAACTTTGACCACCCCAGAAAATGCAGTGCCCATATGACCCCAGGAAAATGCAACCTCCCTTTCTGTAAGCTTTTCCACCCTGAAATGTGCCACTCATCAATTCAGGAAAGACAGTGATATAACTTATATTGCCAGGCACACCACCTAAAGGGTACAAGAAGACACAGAGATGTTTTTTTTAGCGCCGGGAAGAAAAAAAAGCTGGCAGGAAATGGCAGAAATCGTACACCAACTACAAACATTTCTAGAGTGGAATCACATTCAATGGCCCCCATACCACCAATACCACCAATCCGACGACATTCATCTTTGCAAATATACAGGGTCTAATTCCAGCAACAAACAACAAAATACCTTACATCCGTGGACTGCTTACAGAGTCAAATGCAATGTTTGCGGCTTTCTCAGAGACCCACATAAAGGATCACTTGGACAATGAAATATGGATCCCGGGCAACAGCCTATACAGATGTGAGAGTGAACAGCAAAAGGAAGGGGGGTTGGCCTGTATATCACAGAGTCACTTATATGCTCAGAACTACTAAATGCCTCAAATGATGTAGTTGAAGTTTTAGCAGTAAGGATCGAGAATCAAAACCTGGTCATTGTGGTTGTATACAAGCCTCCGGATGCAACGTCCCAACAATTCTATGAACATTCACCTTTCAGCCGTCATACTGGTCGGTCGTTCGCAGCTCCTCTGCGTGAGTGACTCATTTTCACCAACATGGCATCGGCTAGCCATAGAAGAATAAACACGTTTGCATTGAGGTTGTTAGAGGTGCTGTACAGTGGACCCCCGCCTAACGAGCAAAATTCATTCCAGAAGCCTGCTCAAGTGCCATTACCGAATGAATTTACTTCCTTAAGAAATAATGTCACGTAGGTTAGTCTATTTCAGACCCCCAAAAATACACTTCCACAAGCACTTACAATATTATACTTACATAACTGTATGATTTCCGGGGTGCTCGTTAGGCGGTGGTCCACTGTATATGCTTCTACTGCAGCTGTGGTACTTCCGGCTATAATAAGAGAGACATATGGTATTGGAAATGAAGAATTGTACGGCGTAGCATTTAATGGTGCCTTCCGCATTTTTGTCAAACTGGTGACGGTGAGTGCATATGGCCGAGTGGTGGCAAAATATCAAGATATCAATATGGTGGTCAACTTGAGCATGGAGGTCAAACTGAAGGACGTGTCACGCTACTATACTTGGGTACGTGTACGTAATGTTCCGTTTGAGGCAGACGACTGTGACATTAGGACAGTGTTTAAGGATTACGGCATCATCCATTCGACGACAGTTGGAAGATGGACTGAGGGTCCATACCTAGGATTGCCAGAAGGTTCTTTCAACATCAAGATGACATTGAGGCGGGCCATCCCGTCATATGTAGTGATGATGGACTTCCGCACTCAGGTCTACATGACCTATGCGGGACAGAGTCGCACATGCCGCATATGTGGCTCAAGTGAACATGTTGCCACTGTATGTGACTGAAGGCAGCCTCACTGTGCTAGTGATACGAATAAGGTAGCAGTGGACCTTGTAGAGAAGGGGCGGCGGATAAGGATGTGTTTATGGCACCATCGAGGAGATGGAGTGACATCATGGAGGGTGTAGGAGAGGCATGTGTGACATTGCCAGATGCTACGCAGCCAGCAGAGGTGGCGGAGACCGAGAGTTCTGCTGCAGTGGAGGACTTGTGTTTAGATGTTCCATTGCAGGAGATGATATCTTGTTATCT
>WNWK01007926.1:0-89000 GCA_009830355.1 Cherax destructor
CGTATAATTCATTCTGAGGAGGATACCAATGAACTCCAGGAGGATTTGGACAAATTAATGTCTTGGTCTGAAAAGTGGCAGATGAAGTTCAATGTGGACAAGTGTAAGGTGCTAGTCGTTGGTAATGAAAATATCCCTCGAATTTATAAACTAGGTGAAGTAGAGCTTGATCATACAGAATGTGAAAAGACTTGGGAGTCATGGTAAGCAGGAATCTAAAGCCAAGACAACAGTGCCTAAGTGTGCCAATAAGACTAACAGATTACTAGGATTTATTTCAAGAAGTATAAGCAACAGAAGTCCAAAAGTTATTTTACAGCTCTATACATCACTAGTGAGACCTCATTTGGATTATGCAGCTCAGTTTTGGTCTCCTTACTACAGGATGGATATAGATTCATTGGAGAACATACAAAGAAGAATGACTAAAATGATTTACAGTATAAGAAATCTCCCGTATGAAGATAGACTTAGAGCGTTGAATCTCCACTCTCTGGAGAGACGTAGAATGAGGGGAGATATCATCGAGGTGTACAAGTGGATGATGGGCATAAACAAAGGAGATATTAATAAAATACTGAGGATATCGAACCAAGTAAGAACCAGAAATAACGGATTTAAATTGGATAAATTTAGATTTAGAAAGGACATAGGCAAGTACTGGTTTTCGAAGAGTTGTAGATGCGTGGAACAATCTTCCGATTAGGGTGATAGAGGCTAGGACCTTGGGTGGCTTTAAAAAGAGATTGGACAAATATATGAGTGGGAGGGGCTGGGTTTGATTGGTGTCGTGGGTGCAGGAGTGAATTCTTAGGTAGTGGTGGTTTTGATAAGGACTTGCCTTGTATGGGCCAGTAGGCCTTCTGCAGTGTTCCTCCATTCTTATGTTCTTATGTTCTTAACCTATTGCCAAGAAACGTCTTCATCGCTATCCCACATAGAACTCAAGAATGGAATACTGCAGGTCCTTTAAGTTGCCCGAGGTTTTAAACTATCGATAACCCTACTTTGAAGACTGTCACATGCAGCTTTCTCCACCTGACTAAATCCTATAAATACCCTTGTTTCTTTTATCCAGGTAGATCTGTTTGTGACTCGATAAAGGCCACTGCGTGGGCGAAACGTTGTCAATAAAGGATCACATTATACTGCTTATGTGTTTATCTTTCCAGATAAAGATTCCGTAATGCTCTTGTAGATGTAAATAGGTAACTACAAATAGGTAATTATGCACACACACACACACAAATACACATACACACACACTAAGGGAAATCGACTTGACGACTCTAATATAGGAGAGATAGGGAATATATGATAACGACATGTAAAATACTGAGAGGAATCGACAAGGTGGACAGAGACAGAATGTTCCAGAGATGTGACACAGCAACAAAGGGTTACAGTAGGAAGTTGAAGACTCGGATGAACCACAGGGATGTTAGGAATTATTTCTTCAGTCACAGAGTTGTCAGGAAGTGGAATAGTCTGGGTAGTGATGTAGTGGAGGAAGGATCCATACATACCTTTAAGAAGAGGTATGATAAAGCTCATGGAGCGGGAAGAGTGACCGGGTAGTGGCCAGTTGAAAAGGCGGGGCCAGGAGCTGTGAATCGACCCCTGCAACCGCAACTAGGTGAGTACAGTTAGGCGAGTACACACTCTTGGCCTGTTGTGTGTGGGTGTGTACGTGAGTGTATGTGTGTGTAACTAAGACATGTACACACACATTGTGTGTTGTGGTCCCTGATTGTGTGTTGTGGTCCCTGATTGTGTGTTGTGGTCCCTGACTGTAATGGTATTGTCCCTGACTGTAAGTTATGGTCCCTGACTGTAAGTTATGGTCCCTGACTGTAAGTTATGGTCCCTGACTGTAAGTTATGGTCCCTGACTGTAAGTTATGGTTTCTGACTGTAAGTTCTGGTCCCTGACTGTAAATTATGGTCCCTGACTGTAAGTTATGGTCCCTGACTGTAAGTTATGGTCTCTGACTGTAAGTTCTGGTCCCTGACTTTAAGCTCTGCTCCCTGACTGTAAATTATGGTCCCTGACTGTAAGTTATGGTCCCTGACTGTAAGTTATGGTCCCTGACTGTAAGTTATGGTCCCTGACTGTAAGTTATGGTCCCTGACTGTTCCACCACGTACTAGTTATCATCACTTACCACCAGTTACCTTCAATTGGCACCAGTTACCACTGTTTACCAACAGTTAACACAAGCTACTGTTAGTGTCAGATTGAACATTTTTCACTGTTAGTGACAAGCATTTCTCACTGTTGGTGCCAGAACGAACAGCATTTCTCACTGTTGGTGCCAGAACGAACAGCATTTCTCACTGTTGGTGCCAGAACGAACAGCATTTCTCACTGTTGGTGCCAGAACACCATTGACGTCGTCTTAATTTACAGCAGTTAAATAAATCCAAAAATATACAGTACAAATCAACGAATTGTATATACCCGGTAATTTGTCCATACCTCGTATATACCAACATTCATATCTGAATATTTGCTAAATATATTGAATAACCTGCAATCTGGTCTATGTATCACTGAGTAAATGGAGGCATGGTTAATTGATGAATTGACTCACGTTTGATGAATTGCCTCATAAATACTGGAATATTTATCAGTAGATATATATATCCCCGTACCTATATCATCATTTATATATGGAATAATCTATCTGCATATTTATATTTTCACAGGTCTATTTGTACCACTAAAATTCATTTTGTTTACATGTAAATTATAATTTTTATTGTTTATCTGTTTCCAAATATATTTGTGATCTTTCTCTATATATTCCTCCGCTTGTTTCAGCTTGGTGCATTAGTATATACATTGCTTGTGAGGTCAGAAAATAAAGGAGATTGAAATTGCTGGAATCCATACTTGAGGCATTTGTGGCTGAGTGGTGCAGAGCGTCACCTGGGGAACCTTGCCAGTATCCCTGTAGTGAATTCGAATCCTGCTGACTGCGATCTCTCTCTCTCTCTGTCTCTCTGTATGTCTCTCTCTCTGAACACCTCTCGGTGTATATACCCTAAGTAACACTACTTCTGGTACAAGTCATGAGGACCTACACAGCCTCAAAACCTGGTCCAAATGGATTGGAATTTGTCGTGTTTTCGCTTTTTGAGTTGGCATGCACTGTAAACGTGGGATGATATATGACTTTCTGCTTTGCTTAAAAGAAATAAAATCCTTTTTTTCAATTGCAACCATGTATTACTTTGCCATTTTCAGACCATTTGTGGCGTCACCATCAATCACTATCACGGGTACTACCCTGGGACTGCCATAATAAAAATATATATCAAATTCCTGATTTTCATGAAAAAAAATTGATCCCACGTTCACACAAAAACTATGATTTATATAAAATATCGTAAAGAAACGATGTATAATGAATCACATTATATTAAAGACAGTGTATAATGAATTACATTATTTTAAAGACAATGTATAATGAATCACATATTAAAGACAATGTATAATGAATCACATATTAAATACAATGTATAATGAATCACATATTAAAGACAGTGTATAATGAATCACATATTAAAGATAATGTATAATGAATCACATATTAAAGACAATGTATAATGAATCATTATCTTAAAAACAATGTCTTATTTCTCAAGTTAATTTAAAGAAACAATATCTTATTTCTTGCACTGAGATTAAGACAATGTCTTATTTTTTAACATTAACTTAAATACAATGTCTTATTTCTCAGTTTCACATAAAAAATGTGAATTATGTTTGAATAACACTAATACAGTGGGTTCCACATTCACACAATATAATGAATGTGTTATCACAATACAATGAATGTGTTCACACAGTACAATGAATATCACATACACCTTGCCAGGTCATATATCATGGTAGCTGTAGGTTGCTAGGCTATCATGGTAGCTCTAGGTTGCTAGGCTATCTATCATGGTAGCTCTAAGTTGCTAGGCTATCATGGTAGATGTAGGTTGCTAGGCTATCATGGTAGCTCTAGGTTGCTAGGCTATCATGGTAGCTGTAGGTTTCTTGGCTATCTCTCATGGTAGCTCTAGGTTGCTAGGCTATCTCTCATGGTAGCTCTAGGTTGCTAGGCTATCTCTCATGGTAGCTCTAGGTTGATAGGCTATCTCTCATGGTAGCTCTAGGTTGCTAGGCTATCTATCGTGGTAGCTCTAGGTTGCTAGGCTATCTATCATGGTAGCTCTATCGTGTGGGGTTCGAGAGATATATGGACACGACAGCTCTAGGTTGCTAGGCTATCTCTCATGGTAGCTCTAGGTTGCTAGGCTAACTCTCATAGTAGCTCTAGGAGGTTGCTAGGCTATCTATGATGGTAGCTGTAGGTTGCTAGGCTATCTCTCATGGTAGCTCTAGGTTTCTAGGCTAACTCTCATAGTAGCTCTAGGAGGTTGCTAGGCTATCTCTCATGGTAGCTCTAGGTTGCTAGGCTATCTCTCATGGTAGCTCTAGGTTGCTAGGCTATCTATCATGGTAGTTGCAGGTTGCTAGGCTATCATGGTAGTTGCAGGTTGCTAGGCTATCTATCATGGTAGCTGCAGGTTGCTAGGCTATCTATCCTGGTAGCAGCAGGTTGCTAGGCTATCTATCATGGTAGCAGCAGGTTGCTAGGCTATCTATCATGGTACCTGGGTCACCTGTCATGGTGAAAGTTTATTCCAGTTTGGTTTAAGTTTTGTTTTCACGTTTTATCGAGACAGTTTCAAATTTACGGTGATCACAGTAGTGCAATTTACGGTGATCACAGTAGTGTAAACGATTTACATTGTGTGAGACGCACACGCAGCGAACATGTATGGTGTGACGCGCGTGGTGTGTGACAGTGCGAGACGTACATGAGGTGAAATGAACATGTCTAAAATACACACAACGTCAATACACACACGGTGTTACAAACAGTACTACGCACATGATGTTAGGTACACACGGTGTTACAATACTACGCACATGATGTTAGATATACACGGAGTTACAAACAGTACTACGCACATGATATTAGAAACACACGGTGTTACAATACTACGCACATGATGTTAGATACACACGGTGTTACAATACTACGCACATGATGTTAGATACACACGGTGTTACATACAGTACTACGGACATGTTAGATATTGTTAGACATAGTGTTTGATTATTTCGATTATTATTTCGTACCAACGTACGAACCACAGCCCGGCTGGTCAGGTACTGACTTAGGTGCCTGTCCAGCGCCTTCTTGAAGACACTTCATAAATACGACACATGTCCAACAGTTAGGCATCTTTATTCTGAAACGTTTCGCCTACACAGTAGGCTTCTTCAGTCGCGTACAGAAATAGTTTTGAGGTGGTCAGTCCCTCAGGAGGAGAGTTTTGCTCCATAGTCTGGAACAATCTGAAGTCTGATTGGCCTACCGGTTTCAATCTACCAAGAACTCTATTGTACACTAGTAACCAGAAGTCACTCAGCTGGAATTGGGAGAGTCACCCCCACCATTGTGTCACCCCACCATTGTGCCACCCCCACCATTGTGCCACCCGCTGGTATGAGGCTGTCCAGCCAACCCGGAGGACTGGAGGAGTGTGAGATGTCCCCAACCTACCTTCGACCTGACAGAGGTATGTGTGTTACCTGTGTGGAATGAGGTGACCTTTATGAGGCATGTGGATTGGTAGAAAATAGTGGAATGCTCCTGCAGAAGCAGAAAAACCTATCCCAAGTTCCAGATGGTGAGGAGTGAGGGGTCGTGGTTGGTGTGTGAGTGGGAAATACGACCCTGGGGGTCGTGAAGTGGTCCAGTTGACAGTACTTAAAAGAATTCCTCCCGTTTGAGCTGTTTTCCTCGCCGGTAGAACCCAAGGGAAAGGTTTGACCCAATGGTTAATTTACGAGGGGTAACTAGTTGAGCTAGTTGTCATTTCTAGTAGGCTACTGGAGGACACTGGAGCCAGAAGTTACTTTTAAGGAGAAATAAGTGGTTAGGAAGTTTTGCATCAGAGAACCATCGTTGTGGCCCACTGTGAGTGTCTGGTAGTTGTAAAGTTTAGGTTAGGTAATGTTTGTCAGGAAACAGGACAAGTGTTTCCTGACGAGGGTCTTAGTGATATGATGACCCACAGCTGCCTCCCTACCTGGAGTCTACCTGGAGGGTATTCCGGGGGTCAACGCCCCCCGCGGCGCGGTCCATGACCAGGCCTCCTGGTAGATCAGGGCCTGATCAACCAGGCTGTTACTGCTGGCCACACGTAGTCCAACGTACGAACCACAGCCCGGCTGATCCGGCACTGACTTTAGGTATATGTCCAGTTCCCTTTTGAAGACAACCAGGGGTCTTGAAGACAACCAGGGGTCTTGAAGACAACCAGGGGTCTTGAAGACAATTAGGGGTGTTGAAGACAACCAGGGGTCTTGAAGACAACCAGGGGTCCTAAAGACAACCAGGGGTCTATTGGTAATTCCCCTTATGCCTGGTGGGAGGCTGTTGAACAGTCTTGGGCCCCGGACACTTAGTGTTTTCTCTTAATGTTGCTGAAGCCTTTGGTTATTTGAAAAGGTTGTGGGAAATCTGTGTTTGTGTATTATGGTAATGAAAATCTTGTTTTGTGTTTAGGAAAGTAATTAAGATGTACAGTAATTGATTTTGATAAGAGATGAGACTAGAACAAATCTTTTGACAAATTATTTTTTTAAGTGATAAGTGGCCCGGGATGTTTAATTCTGAATAAATGGTTTAGAAAACTAACATAATGATAAGACAATTTTGCAACATTCAGAAAAGCCACTGGCGGGCGAAACGTTTCCAGAATACAGATTCCTAAGTGTTGCACAAGTGTTCAATTTTGTTGTTGTTTGTGTTACTGAGTTTGTATTTCTTTGTGTTTCACAATTTAGAGATAGAGTTAAGCGTTATATAAGGATAAAATAAACTGAGAATCCAAGGCAATCTTAGACTGTTCTAGTTATCAGCTATTTTAAAATGGGAGAAAGGAAGATGTAATAATAATAATAATAATAATAATAATAATAATAATAATAATTTATTTACTACAAGTACATGTACAAGGTATACAGACCATAGCTGACATCAATGACATACTACTATATATCCTATATATCCTTGGTTAGGCCTCATCTATATTATGCTGAACAGTTTTGGTCACCGTATTACAGAATGGATATAAATGCTCTGGAAAACGTACAAAGGAGGATGACTAAGTTGATCCCATGTATCAGAAATCTTCCCTATGAGGATAGACTGAGGCTCTGAATCTGCACTCTCTAGAAAGACGTAGAATTAGGGGGGATATGATTGAGGTGTATAAATGGAAAACAGGAATAAATAAAGGGGATGTAAATAGCGTGCTAAAAATATCTAGTATTGACAGGACTCACAGCAATGGCTCTAAGTTGGATAAATTCAGATTCAGGAAGGATATAGGAAAGCATTGGTTTGGTAATAGAATTGTCGATGAGTGGAACAAACTCCCGAGTACAGTTATAGAGGCTGAAACGTTGTGTAGTTTTAAAAATAGGCTAGATAAATATATGAGTGGGTGCGGGTGGGTGTGAATTGGCCCTGACTAGCTTGTGCTACTAGGTCAGATGCCGTGCTCCTTCCTTAAGTGAATGTAACCTGACCTGGCTGGGTCGGGGCATTGGCTTAAGCTTGTGGGAGACTTGGACTTGCCTCGTATGGGCCAGTAGGCCTACTGCAGTGTTCCTTCTTTCTTATGTTCTTATATAGAAAGCCGCTTGTTATGCTGAGCATTTCCCGCAAATTAGGTCAGTTTTGTCCCAGGATGCGACCCCACCAGTCCACTAACACCCAGGTACCCATTTTACTGATGGGTGAACATAGACAACAAGTGTAAAGAAACACTCCCAATGTTTCTACACTCACCGGGAATCGAACCCGGAACTCACCGTGTCTCATCTAGTGAGAGTTGTCCTAGGAGGTGGACATACAAGTGAGAACAAATGGGAAGCACGTCTGGCGCTCAGCAGACGGAGGATCAAGCCTCCACCACGTCTCGCGCTGAAGGACCACATGGGTTTAACACTTAACATGAATTACTTAGAGTCCCAGAAGTGCTGATCTTCACACACGATCTCTGTCAGTGGATCCTAAGCCTTATGATCCTAAGTATTAAGGGCGAGCACATGGTAGTGTTCCCATGGGAAGATCTGAACTAGGGTAAGCTGTATTTGTAATAATAATAATCTTCATTTCTACAAGTACATGATACAACTTATACAGACCATAGCTCACATCAATTACATACTATATAGAAAGCTGAGCAATTCCGCAAACTAGGTTAATTTTGTTCCCAGGATGCGACCCACATCAGTCGGCTAACACCCAGGTACCTACTTGCTGCTAGGTGAACATAGATAGGTGTGTGTTAAAGAAACACACCCAAAGTTTTCACTCATACCGGGGGTCGAACCACTGACCTCAGTGTGTGTGCTGAGTGCGCTACCAACCGAGCTACGTGACACTCGTAGCTGGAGTACTGAGGAGTCAGGCAGACACAAGGTCAGCAATATAATAATAAGCAGTGTCAAGAGATACTTGTAAGCCAGCGGAAGGCCTCGGTCAGATGACCAAAAGCTCCAGTTGCGGGTCATTATATGACCCGCGTCAGGAAACACTTGTCCTCTTTCCTGACAAACCTTACCTAACTCTACTATATACTCAAAGCAAACATTCTTGTATTTTCTGCATTTTGTATTTTCCCTATCTCAATAATTTTTCTCATCTCTCCAGTTATCGTAGTACATGTTCACTTTCCCATTTATCAAATATAATATTGTAATTAGTATTTAGGAATTAATATATTGTATAAGTGTGGAATCTCGTAGTCACTTAAATTATCTTAAATGATGAAAATGGCATAAAAATATTATACACTATAATATCGACAGTACACACCACTGGCAGTACATACCACTGGCAGTACACACCACTGGCAGTACACACCACTGGCAGTACACACCACTGGCAGTACACACCACTGGCAGTACACACCACTGGCAGTACACACCACTGGCAGAACACACCACTGGCAGTACATACCACTGGCAGTACACACCACTGGCAGTACACGCCACTGCCAGTACACACCACTGGCAGTACACACTACTGGTAGTATACACTACTGGCAGTACACACCACTGGCAGTACACACCACTGCCAGTACACACCACTGGCAGTACACACCACTGGCAGTACACACCATTGGCAGTATACACCACTGGCAGTATACATCACTGGCAGTACACACCATTGGCAGTATACACCACTAACAGTACACACCACTGGCAGTATACACACTGGCAGTACATACCACTGGCAGTATACACCACTGGCAGTACACACCACTGGCAGTACACACCACTGGCAGTACACACCAATGGCAGTACACACCACTGGCAGTATACACCACTGGCAGTACACACCACTGGCAGTACACACCACTGGCAGTACACACCACTGGCAGTACACACCACTGGCAGTACACACCACTGGCAGTACACACCAATGGCAGTACACCACTGGCAGTATACACCACTGGCAGTACACACCTCTAGCAGTATACACCACTGGCAGTATACATCACTGGCAGAGCAGCACTGACAGTACACTGGCAGTACACACCACTGGCAGTTCACACTTCTCTCAGTATGCAACACTAGCAGTACACACCTTTGGCAGTATACACCACTGGCAATATATACCACTGGCAGTAAACACCACTAACAGTACATACCACTAACAGTACACACCACTGCTGTCACTGGCAGTACACACCACTGGCAATACACACCTCTGTCGGTACACACCACTGGCAGTATACATTACTAACTGTACTCACCACTGGCAGAACAAACTTCTGGCAGTATACGCCACTGGCTGTGCACACCTCTGGCAGTACACACCACTGGCAGTACACACCACTGAAATTATACACCATTGGCAGTACACACCACTGGCAGTATACTCAACTGACAGTTCACATCACTGGCAGTACACACCACTGGTAGTATACACCACTGACAGTACACTGGCAGTACACACCACTGGCAGTAAACACCACTGACAGTACACTTGCAGTATACACCACTGGCAGTTTACACCTCTGGCAGCTCACAACTCTGACAGTACTCACAATTGACAGTACAAACAACCCGCACATAGAAGAGAGGGGCTTACGACGACGTTTCGGTCCGACTTGGACCATTTACAAAGTCACACTAACACAAAGAACAGGTAGAAGGGGTATTTTTAGGCAGCAGACAGACAGACAGCATTTGTGATCCTCAGTTCCTTGAAGCAGAAATTTCCACTCTTCATAATTCATTTTCCCGTCTTGGCTTCCCTTCCCATTTCATAGACTCTGCTTTCTCTCGTGCCAAACGGACTTTCTTCTCTCCTAAACACTCTACTCCTTTGAACTCTCCTGTCCTCTGCCTTCCCTACATCTCTGGTCTCTCTAATCTCAACAACTCTCTCCGTTCCTTAGACATCAAACTTACTTTTCGCCACACTAACACTCTTCGCACTAATCTAGTTCATACTTCCCCTCCCTCCACAGATGCTCCTGGTATCTACTCTATTTCTTGCTCCTCCTGTCCTTCTAACAAGATTGATGGACTGAACACATCGACTCCAGGCCGAGGGACTGATAACCTCAAACTCCTCCTCTCCTTACACCTTTCTACTTTGTATTGGACTGATGAAGCCACTGTGTGGCGAAACGTTTCCTCAATAAAGATACCCAAGTGTTGCATATGTGTCTAATTTATAACTTGTCGGTTCTCTGAACCATTCATCTATGTCCTCTTCAGTACTTCGGAGAAACTGGTCGATCTCTTTCTGACAGACTCAAGGAGCACAAAAATAGTGTTAGGCCGACACTAATAATGCTCTTTTCTGTCATGTCAGAGATCACAGTCATCCTATTGACTGGTCTTCTGCTAAAACTGTCTATCCTACGTCTAACTTTCACAGTCGCCGTCTGGTTGAATCCTCCCTTATACACAACTTTCCCTGTATGAATCTTAGCCCTGGCTTTGTCTCTGTTGATGCTTTCCTCTACCATCACATTGTTAAATGCTCCAAACTTCAGAACACCTGTGACTTAAAACCTGATTCCTTTTATCTCTTCCCCCTTCTCCTCTTTCTCCTCTGTATTTCTCCTTTTATGTGTCCTTCTTTATTTTATTTTCATCATTTTTTTCCCCTCTGTGTTTTTGTCCTTAACCTATGCGGGCCGCCAGCTGTATTGCAGTGCTCCTCTTTCCCAGAATATGACTGATTCCACTACTACTACTTCCACTATTACTCCACCACTCTCTTGTGCCCTCCCCTGGCTGCTGCCTATAAATACCCCTTGTACCTGTGTAGTGTGACTTTGTAAATGGTTCAAGTCGGACCGAAACGTCGTCGTAAGCTATGTGCGGGTTGTGTGTGTATTGTTCCAGTCACGGTATTGTGCCTTTTTTTGTTAATTGACAGTACACTGGAATTACGCACCATTTGCAGTATATACCACTGGCAATACTGAGAGTGGTGTGTACTGCCAGTGTACTGTCAGTGTTGTACTGCCAGTGGTGTGTACTGCCAGTGTACTTTCAGTGCTGTACTGCCAGTGGTGTGTACTGCCAGTGTACTTCAGTGCTGTACTGCCAGTGAGCTGTCGTGCTATGAGTGATATACTGCCAGTGGTGTATACTGCCAGTGGTGTGTATACTGCCAGTGGCGGTACACACCACTGGCAGTATACACCACTGGCAGTATATATCACTGGCAGTACAGCACTGACAGTACACTGGCAGTACAGCACTGAAAGTACACTGGCAGTACACACCACTGGCAGTACAACACTGACAGTACACTGGCAGTACGCACCACAGGCAGTACACACCACTCTCAGCATACACCACTGGCAATATAAACCACTGGTAGTATACACCACTGACTGTACACACCCCTGGCAGTACACACTACTGGCAGTATTCACCACTGGCAGTATAGCACTGACAGTACACTTGCAGAACACACCACTGGCAGTAAAACCACTCTCAGTGCACTGGCAGTTCACATCACTGGCAGTACACACTACTGGTAGTATACACTAATGGCAGTACACACTAGTGGCTGTATACACCACTGGCAGTACAGAACTTACAGGTCACTGGTAGTACAGAACTTACAGGTCACTGGCAGTACATACCACTAGAAGTACTCTCCACTCTCAGTACACACCACTGGCAGTATACATCACTGGTAGTACTCACCACTAACAGTATACACCACTGGCAGTACAGCACTGACAGTACACTGGCAGTACGCACCACTGGCAGTACACACCACTGGCAGTACAGCACTGAAAGTACACTGGCAGTACACACCACTGGCAGTATACACCACTGGCGATATAAACCACTGGCAGTATATACTACTGGCAGTACACACCACTGGCAGTATACACCACTGGCTGTACAGCACTGACAGTTATCTGACAGTGCACGCGACTGGCAGTACACACCACTGGCAGTATACTTCACTGGTAGTACACACCCTGGCAGTAACACACTGGCAGTACACACTGCAGTACACACTGGCAGTACACACCACTGGCAGTACACACCACTGGCAGTACACACCACTGGCAGTACACACCACTGGCAGTACACACCAATGGCAGTATACACCTCTGGCAGTACACACCACTGGCAGTAACATACCACTGGCAATACACACCACTGGCAGTACACAGTGGCAGTATAGCACTGACAATACACTGGCAGTAACTAACATCAGTGGCAGTACACTCCACTGTCAGTACACACTGGCAGTGCACACCACTTGGCAGTTCTCTGGCAGTACATCCCTCTGACAGTTCACACCACTAATAGTACACACTGGCAGTACACACCACTGATAGTACACACTGGCAGTACACACCACTGATAGTACACACTGGCAGTACACACCACTGATAGTACACACTGGCAGTACACACCACTGATAGTACACACCACTGATAGTACACACTGGCAGTACACACCACTGATAGTACACACTGGCAGTACACACCACTGATAGTACACACTGGCAGTACACACCACTGATAGTACACACTGGCAGTACACACCACTGATAGTACACACTGGCAGTACACACCACTGATAGTACACACCACTGATAGTACACACTGGCAGTACACACCACTGATAGTACACACTGGCAGTACACACCACTGATAGTACACACTGGCAGTACACACCACTGATAGTACACACTGGCAGTACACACCACTGATAGTACACACTGGCAGTACACACCACTGATAGTACACACCACTGATAGTACACACTGGCAGTACACACCAGATGTACACTGGCAGTACACACCACTGATAGTACACACTGGCAGTACACACCACTGATAGTACACACTGGCAGTACAACACTGATAGTACACACTGGAGTACACACCACTGATAGTACACACTGGCAGTACACACCACTATGTAATGAGTACACACTGGCAGTACACACCACTGATGAGTACACACTGGGCAGTACACACACTGACTAGTACCACTGATAGTACAACACCCACTGATGAGTCACCACTACTGGTACACACTGAGTCACACCACTGATAGTACACACTGGCAGTACACACCACTGATAGTACACACTGGCAGTACACACCACTGATAGTACACACTGGCAGTACACACCACTGATAGTACACACTGGCACACCACTGATAGTACACACTGGCACACCACTGGCGGCAGTAAGCGCTGCCACAGTCGTAAAGTGGGAACGGCGTCTTGACGACCCTGGGCCGCGGTCAAAGTATCTAACACAAACTACGCCCTCACCACCCTTCCCTGCCAAACATACAAATCTAGCCCTTAATACGGTACGACGTAAGGCTCTTTATTCAACACTTACCCACGTTATCACCACCTATCCTCCCGATGTCTCCAAACATGTAACTATAGCTGTTAAGACAGTAGTGCGTTAGGGTGTTTTTCGACACGGCGAGCCATCTCGACCTATCGCTCTATTGCTGTCTGGCATGCAATTATCACCCTTAATATTCTAGTACTGAAGGCTCATTCAAGTAGATGCTATTTCCTCTCTCCAGCTTCCGACGATGAGCAACACTAGGCCTTAACATATTACTGCATAAGGCTGTTTTATAACACACACCCACCCTGCCTTCACGACCCATCTTTCCACTGCTCTCTGACATGCAACCATCGCCCTTAACACCCTACTACATAAGCCTGATTCTCTAAGAAGAAGCTACAATCTTCTCGCTCAGCCTCCAACGATAGGATTCAAACCCAGTAAAGAGAATTGGCCTCTATGAACTATGACTACAAAGGTGAAAGTTTCTCTGAATTCCTTAGTTACATCATTTCGGAATAATCGATCAAAAGGCGTTTGAAGTCCCATTTAAGATTGATTATGTAAATTGACTTTATTGTTGCAGAATATCTTATTGCAACTTTAAGTTCGTGGGATAAATAGAGGGAAATATTAAAGATAGAAGACTTTAAATTTTCTTTAATACTTTATAGTTAAGTAAATGGACACAAGTTCAACTAATGTGACATTTTATTGTGGCAACGTTTCGCCCTCCAGGAGCTTTGTCACAAAGACACAAAGGGTATGTATATAGGCATCATGTGAAATGAAAGATAGGATAGGTAGTAGTGGTTGTGGTAGTAGTAGTAGTAGTAGTAGTAGTAGTAGTAGTAGTAGTAGTAGTGGTGGTGGCAGCAGCAGTTACAGCCAAAATTTTCTGTAGATCTTTGCTGGTTTTTTGGGATCCTTCATACTATTCATGATAACCTTGAAATCGTGAAGTGTTATCTTGCGTTATCTTCCACATCTTCCTCGACGTAGCGCTCCACAATCACCAGGGTCGTCACCTCTCTTCAGAATCCCACCATCAGTTGACTTGCTAGGCTCAAATTTTTGGCAATCTGTCTGATACTCAAATCAACATATTTTCTAAGAGCTACAATGATTCCTAGATGTAACATCCACCATTAATTTCAGCAGTAATCATGAATGGGAGAATTTTAAAAACCACATTCAATCCCGGAGTATACTAACAGAAATAGCCTTGCAGAACAACAGCTGTTGTAGCACTGACGAGAGTCGCAGGGTAACACCACAGCTGATTGGTTGCCAGAAGTCAGTAGCAAACTCTTTTGAAAAGGAAAGTACCATAACAACATTAATTAAGCCGGAGACTAATTTACGCCTGTCCCAGTTAATTTGCACACTACTGTATAAGTCTCCATACTGTTGCGTCAGCTTCACATTGTCCAGACTATGGAGCAGAACTCTTCTTCAGGCTGAGGGACTGACCACCTCAAAACTACGTCTTCAAGGTGATGGACTGATTACATCGTCTTTACACCTCTATTGCTCCTGCTGCTTCATCTGTTTTCGACTGAAGACGCCTACTTGTAAGCGAAATGCTTCAGAATAAAGATATCTAACTGTAGTATATGTGTCTTATTTATTAAGTATACTGTCTTGGACACTATGATGTTCCTTACCGACTTTTCTTCAACATTTGTAAATATACCTATTAGTAAAAGAATGAAAAGATGGGGTAGTAGGGCTTCTGGAAGAAATCCAAATATTCTTCCTGAAGCCTTTTTATCCACTTCTCCGAGGCTATGGGTCCCACAATTTGCACCGGAGGTCAAATGTATTTTCTGGTCTCATCAGTTCCACTGTTTGCTGGTAGAGATAAATTTGTTGCAGTCTTATTAGTTCATGTTAGTCCGACAGTCAACAGAAGTGGCCCCAGGGATTCTCTGTGCTATTGCAGTCTTTGCTACGTTCTTCCATTTTAGGTGCCTTAAATTGAAGTCGTTACTCTAGTTTCTTCTACTAGAAGGACACGCCATGGCTGCTTGTCCTTAGACGACCTCGACTTGATTATATTAAGTTGGGCACCAGACCCCATAAACATACGAACGGGCGCATTGGGCTCAGAAACTAACAGCATATTCAGAGCAGCGTCTACCTACCTGGAGTCTACCTGGAGTCTACCTGGAGGGTATTTCGGGGATCAACTTCCCCGTGGCCCGTCCATGACCAGGTCTTGGATAATTTTTCAAGACGGTGCTCAAATTTCACCAGCTGGTGTTTGAATTACTGGGAAGTTGCAGCTGGTGGCCATACACAAATATACCATCTTAATTTTGATGTTGAGGTATCCCGATGCTGGGTGGTAGCGCACTCAGCTCACATTGAGTTCTGTGGTTTGATCCCCGGTACGGGTGGAAACGTTAGGGTGTGTTTCCTTAGGACACTTGTCCATGTTCACCTAACAGTAAATAGGTACCTGGGTATTAGTCGACTGGTATGGGTCGCATCCTGGAGACAAAATTGACCTAATTTGCTCGAAATGTTCTACATAACCTGTGGTTTTCGATAGACTGTGTACATGTAATTGTAGAAATAAAGACATTATTATTATTATTATTATTATTATTATTATTATTATTATTATTTTACCACCGAAATTTCGGAACTAGGAACTAGTCCCCAGAGAGTTTACAGGAGTATATCTGGATTTATATCTACTGTACACTTATCTATATCAGCAGTTTTAGGAAATTTGCTTAATATTTCTATCATTTAAGTAGACTGTACTTATATCAACATTTCCTGGTGAAAGCAGTCTGTTAGGTGATCTCAGTATGCAAATAACCCGCACAAAGACACTTACGACGAGTTTCGGTCTCGACTTGGACCGTAAATGGTCCAAGACGAGACCGAAACGTCGTTTTCTAATTGCTCAAATCCTTTTCTATATTTTTTGGATTTTCATTTTGTGCCTGATTGTTCTCAGAACACTATGTGGTAACAATACAGACAAGGTGAAGAAATAGACACATGTAATATCTGGGTATCTTCCAGACATTTCGCTATCCAGTGACTTTATCAATACAAATCCCTACGGGTTTAGGGTTTCATAGAAATTAATAATAATAATAATATACTGCTACTTATAATAATAACTATAATAATTTAAAAAGCTGTCTTTCTCTTAACATTATCTTCCTATTGCTTCCTCCTATCTTTATAATCTCCTTTCTATCTTACAAAGCTATCCTCCCAATGTGTGAAAAATTTCTTTAAAAAAGTTGTCTTCCTCTCACCTTAAAGGGAGAAAAATGCTAAAATGTTGGGATCCTCAAAGAGAAAGATGCAGAGAAATCTTTATCGCTTCACCGTAGAGTAAAACTCAATCTTTTCCAAACATTTAATTCTGGCTACAGATTTTATGTGTGTGTGTGTGTGTGTGTGTGTGTGTGTGTGTGTGTGTGTGTGTGTGTGTGTGTGTGTGTGCGTGCGTGTGTGTGTACTCATTTGTGGTTGTAGGGGTCGAGTCGTAGCTCCTGGCCCCACTCTTCACTGGTGGCTACTAGGTCCACTCCCTACTCCATGAGCTTTATCATACCTCTTCTTAAAGCTATGTATGGATCCTGCCTCCACTACATCACTCTCCAAATTGTTCCATTTCCTGACAACTCTATGACTGAATAAATACTTCCTAACATCCCTGTGATTCATCTGAGTCTTCAACTTCCAGTTGTGACCCCTTGTTTCTGTGTCCCCTCTCTGGAACATCTTGTCTCTGTCCACCTTATCTATTCCTCGCTGTATTTTATATGTCGTTATCATGTCTCTCCTAACCCTCCTGTCCTCTAGTGTCGTCAGGCCGATTTCCCTTAACCTTTCTTCGTAGGACACTCCCCTTAGCTCTGGGACTAGTCTTGTTGCAAACCTTTGCACTTTCTCTAATTTCTTGACGTGCTTGACCAGGTGTGGGTTCCAAACTGGTGTTGCATACTCCAGTATGGGCATGACGTATATGGTGTACAGAGTCTTGAACGATTCCTTAGTGAGGTATTGGAACGCTATTCTTAGGTTTGCCAGCCGCCCGTATGCTGCAGCAGTTATCTGATTGATGTGTGCCTCAGGAGATGTGCTCGGCATTATACTCACCCCAAGAACTTTTTCCTTGAGTGAGATTTGCAGTCTTTGGCCACCTAGACTATACTCTGTCTGCGGTCTTCTTTGCCCTTCCCCGATCTTCATGACTTTACATTTGGCAGGGTTAAATTCAAGGCGCCATTTCTTTTTTGTAGTCCTGCCTGATCCTCGACTGATTTAATTCTTCTCATTAATTTCACATTATCTGCAAACAGGGACACTTCTAAGTCTATCCCTTCCGTTATGTCATTCACATATAACAAAAACAGCACAGGTCCTAGGACTGACCCCTGTTTAGCCCCACTCGTCACAGGTACCATGACTCGTTGTGTGTGTGTGTGTGTGTGAACTGTAGATGAACACTTCTAGGAGGGTCCAGGAGCTGGAACTCAATCCTGTTAACGGATATCTTCAAATCTATTGTCTACCTCTGGCAACAGATTTTCAGCTTTATAGCAAGACCATCTTTCACTACTTGGCCCCGCCCGTCTGTGATGATATCTTCAACTGCTACACTATTCATGCTACTGCTTCAAGTTCATTAAGGCTGAGGGACGAGGAACTGAACACCTATCATGGCTTTGGGACTGACTCCCTCAAATTACCTCTTTTCTTCACTGTGTCTAGTATTTATTCTCTGTGTTGGACTGATAAATCTATCTGGTTGGCGAAACATCTCCAGGTGTTATTCACGTGTCTTGGTTAAATGCTGCTGATGCATGAAGAACAAGCGAAACTTAACCTAACTTAATCCAACCTAACTTAATCCAACCTAACTTAATCCAACCTAACTTAATCCAACCTAACTTAATCCAACCACATCAAAGCTAATCTAACCTAATTTAATGTACCCAAACCTAACCTAACCCAATCTAACCCAATCTAACTTGACATAACCTAACAATCTTAGTAAATCTAATCTAACCTAACCTTAGTCTAACCAAATCTAACTTAATCTTGCAAAATCTAACCTAACCTAACCAAACCTAACCTCACATAACCTAACCTAATCCAACCAAACTCACGAAATCGTAATGACACGATTGCAAACAAACCAGAGTCTCAAAACTCCAGACCGTCGCGCAAGCCACTGGGCCACTAGCTTCAATAAGATTTATCTAACTAGGCATATTTCTACACCATAGGAAGGTTAGCATAGGCACCACTGTGTCCACAAATGCAAGTTTTGACCGTGGCTTACGCGACGGTCTGGTTTTTTGAGACTCTGGGACCGCGGGTTCGAACCCCACTCGTGGTATGGTTTCTAACCCAACCAAATCTAACTTAACATAACCTAACTTATTCTTAGCAAATCTAACCTAACCTAACTTAATTTAACCAAATCTCTCCTGACGTAACAAATAACATATATCTAGAAATTGCATAATTCTGTAAGTATGAAATCTAAATTTTCTCTAGAACTTGTTGAATTAGACACGTGTGCAACATCTCGGATTTATCAATACATGTGCAACATCTGGGATTTATCAATACATGTGCAACATCTTGGATTTATTAGTACAAGGACATAAATGTGAAGATGTAGAAATAATTACAGCAGACAGTGGAAGACGAGGTAATCAGTCCCACAAGTAAGCAAACACTAGGACATTATTAGAAACGTTTCGGTCCTGCGACCTTGATCATGGTCAAGGACTGATGAGTACCGTAGAAGAGTCTGAAGAGCAGGCAGGAAGCTTGACTCTAGTGACTGTTGATACAGTCTAGCTAAAAATTTCCCAGAAAATTCTATTCATGATTCGTAGTATAACTTACTTAAATATATTTACTTACCTGAAGGACGTTTCCAGGAATCAAGATCCTCGCGGCCCGGTCCCAGATCAAACCTGGAGGATCAAGACCTGATAAGCCAAGCTGTTGCTGTTGGTCGCATGCAGTAACAGCCTGGATGAATACACTTTCACTCCGTACTCGAGTCAGCTTCTAGATAAATAACAATAATATTAATATTAAAGCATATTTAAGTCTTTTTTTTAATTTTTTTTTAGGAATTTTTGATAATTAACATGAATACGCTACATTCTCTGACCCCCAAAAATTCGGTTATTTAAATACGATTATGGAATTGAAATCAAAATTATATATTATGAATTGTTAAAGGGGTTGAGGGGTAAGCCAGCGGAAGGCCTCGGTCAGGTGACCAAAAGCTCCAGCTGTGGGTCATCATATGACTAAGACCCACGTCAGGAAACACTTGACCTGTTACCTGAAAATCCTTACCAGATGTCATTTAAAAATTCTCCTTCATGAAGTACGTCCTTGACTTATGTACACTTGGATCCTTGACTTATGTACACTTGGATCCTTGACTTATGTACACTTGGATCCTTGACTTATGTACACTTGGATCCTTGACTTATGTACACTTGGATCCTTGACTTATGTACACTTGGATCCTTGACTTATGTACACTTGGATCCTTGACTTATTTACACTTGGATCCTTGACTTATTTACACTTGGATCCTTGACTTATTTACACTTGGATCCTTGACTTATTTACACTTGGATCCTTGACTTATTTACACTTGGATCCTTGACTTATGTACACTTGGATCCTTGACTTATGTACACTTGGATCCTTGACTTATTTACACTTGGATCCTTGACTTATGTACACTTGGATCCTTGACTTATGTACACTTGGATCCTTGACTTATGTACACTTGGATCCTTGACTTATGTACACTTGGATCCTTGACTTATGTACACTTGGATCCTTGACTTATTTACACTTGGATCCTTGACTTATTTACACTTGGATCCTTGATTTATGTACACTTGGATCCTTGACTTATGTACACTTGGATCCTTGACTTATGTACACTTGGATCCATGACTTATTTACACTTGGATCCTTGACTTATGTACACTTGGATCCTTGACTTATGTACACTTGGATCCTTGACTTATTACACTTGGATCCTTGACTTATTTACACTTGATCCTTGACTTATTTACACTTGGATCCTTGACTTATTTACACTTGGATCCTTGACTTATGTACACTTGGATCCTTGACTTATGTACACTTGGATCCTTGACTTATGTACACTTGGATCCATGACTTATTTACACTTGGATCCTTGACTTATGTACACTTGGATCCTTGACTTATGTACACTTGGATCCTTGACTTATGTACACTTGATCCTTGACTTATGTACACTTGGATCCTTGACTTATTTACACTTGGATCCTTGACTTATTACACTTGGATCCTTGACTTATGTACACTTGGATCCTTGACTTATGTACACTTGGATCCTTGACTTATGTACACTTGGATCCTTGACTTACTGTACACTTGGATCCTTGACTTATGTACACTTGGATCCTTGACTTATGTACACTTGGATCCTTGACTTATTTACACTTGGATCCTTGACTTATTTACACTTGGATCCTTGACTTATTTACACTTGGATCCTTGACTTATGTACACTTGGATCCTTGACTTATGTACACTTGGATCCTTGACTTATTTACACTTGGATCCTTGACTTATGTACACTTGGATCCTTGACTTATGTACACTTGGATCCTTGACTTATGTACACTTGGATCCTTGACTTATGTACACTTGGATCCTTGACTTATTTACACTTGGATCCTTGACTTATTTACACTTGGATCCTTGACTTATGTACACTTGGATCCTTGACTTATGTACACTTGGATCCTTGACTTATGTACACTTGGATCCTTGACTTATTTACACTTGGTTCCTTGACTTATGTACACTTGGATCCTTGACTTATGTACACTTGGATCCTTGACTTATGTACACTTGGATCCTTGACGTATTTACACTTGGATCCTTGACTTATTTACACTTGGATCCTTGACTTATGTACACTTGGATCCTTGACTTATTTCAATTGGGGACCTTTTGTGATCATCTGGTTCCTAGGGAGGGATTTCGAGGGAGGGAGGGATGGAGGGATGGAGGGAAGGGAGGATGGTAGGGTTGAGGGAGGGAGGGTGGGATGGAGGGAAGGGAGGGTGGGAGGGTCGAGGGAGGGAGGGTGGAAGGGTCGAGGGAGGGAGGGTGGAAGGGTCGAGGAAGGGAGTGATGAAGGGAGGGAGGATAGGAGGGTCGAGGGAGGGAAGGATGAGGAAAGGGAGGGTGGGAGGGTCGAGGGAGGGAAGTGAGGGAGGTGCTTGTGGAGGCTGCATCTCTCAGGATGGTTTTCTTAAGAATAACTGGGGATAAGAGACTCACTTCTACAATGTATCTAATTGTGTATTTCAGAGATGAACTCTTGTGTGGCCTCTGACGGATGGAAGAGGAAGAGTTAAGAGGAGAGAAGGAGGGAAGAGGAGAATTAGGAGGAAGTGGTATAGCCACCACCACCACCATCACACCATCACCACCACCACCACCACACCATTACCACTACACCATTACAATCACCACCACACCATCACATCACCACCACACCATCACCACACCATTACCACTACACCATCACAATCACCACCACACCATCACATCACCACCACACCATCACCACCACACCATCACATCACCATCACAATCACCACCACACCATCACATTACCACCACACCATCACCACCACACCATCACCACTACACCATCACAATCACCACCACACCATCACCACCACACCATCACCACCACACCATCACCAAACCATCACCATCACCACCACACCATCACCACCACACCATCACCACCACACCATCACCACACCATCACCATCACCACCACACCATCACCACCACACCATCACCACCACACCATCACAATCACCATCACACCACCACCACACCATCACAATCACTACCACACCATCACATCACCACCACACTATCACCACCACACCATCACCATCACCACCACACCATCACCACCACACCATCACCTTCACAAAGTCACAATCACTTCATTTTTCAATTATTTTTTCAACATCCGCCATTTTCACACAGTTTTATATTGGACACAGTATGAAAAATATCCATTTTTCATTTTTTATATTGTACAAAATCGGGCTATCGACTCCATCATAATTTTTCTAGATATTTTCAAAATAACAGAGATAATATTTGTGCTTTGTTGAAAAAATAAAAGAAATGAATGTGTATATGGATGTTGTGTTGCATGGCACACATTCATGGAGGGTGTATCAAGCCTACACTACATCCTGTGTTGACTTCAGTAGTGTCAGGCAAAGCTGGGAGACTTTGGTAGTGTCAGGCTGAGCTGGGAGACTTTGGTAGTGTCAGCCTGAGCTGGGAGACTTTGGTAGTGTCAGCCTGAGCTGGGAGACTTTGGTAGTGTCAGCCTGAGCTGGGAGACTTTGGTAGTGTCAGCCTGAGCTGGGAGACTTTGGTAGTGTCAGCCTGAGCTGGGAGACTTTGGTAGTGTCAGCCTGAGCTGGGAGACTTTGGTAGTGTCAGCCTGAGCTGGGAGACTTTGGTAGTGTCAGCCTGAACTGGGAGACTTTGGTAGTGTCAGCCTGAGCTGGGAGACTTTGGTAGTGTCAGCCTGAGCTGGGAGACTTTGATAGTGTCAGCCTGAGCTGGGAGACTTTGGAAGTGTCAGCCTGAGCTGGGAGACTTTGGAAGTGTCAGCCTGAGCTGGGAGACTTTGGTAGTGTCAGGCTGAGCTGGGAGACTTTGGTAGTGTCAGGCTGAGCTGGGAGACTTTGGTAGTGTCAGCCTGAGCTGGGAGACTTTGGTAGTGTCAGCCAGAGCTGGGAGACTTTGGTATTGTCAGCCTGAGCTGGTAGACTTCAGTAGTGTCAGCCTGAGTTGGGAGACTTCAGTAGTGTCAGCCTGAGTTGGGAGACTTCAGTAGTGTCAGCCTGAACTGGTAGACTTCAGAAGGGCAATGAGGATATCATCAAGTACTCAGCAAGGGTTCATAAGCTTCAGGACCTTCAGAGGTTACCTTAGCAGAGCTGAAGTTACTATCACTTTAGAATCCACGGAACGGATGGGATTTGAACACATGGCAAATGATAGTAACTTACCATGGTTTCAAACACCATCCGTTCCGTGGATTGTTTACAATAGTTGTATTCCGAGTTATCACCTGAGAATTGAAATCTCTTAGGATAGCCTATCCCAATCACAGAAAAAAAAAGAATTTAAGATATCTCCATTCCAGAGAGAATAGACAAGAAATAATTTATAAAAGGCAGAGGAAAGAGATGTATAGGGGAAGGTGAAGAGGATTATGGTTACCATAACTATATCTAAATATATATATATATATATATATATATATATATATATATATATATATATATATATATATATATATATATATATATATATATTGTAACTACGAACAAGTGGTATTGAATCAATAACGACACTGCGACTAGATGAGGATTCGAACCCATGTCGTTTTGGCACGCCTTATGGTGAGCGAAAATCACACTTGACTCTCTAATCCACAGGACCACGCAATCCTACAAGAACCAAGCACCCATCAGAGCTAGGTGTTTTACCTTGATCCGAGGACATACGGTGGTGTGGGTGCCTCTGAGTTAATTTCATTATACTCCCGTTTGGTGTACTAGCCTCCACGAGCAGTATTTTATATTGTAACCACGAAATTAGCTCAGAAGTACCCACACAGTATGTCCTCGGATCAAGGTAAAATACCTAGTTCTGCTGGGTGCTTGGTTCTTGTAGGATTGCGTGGTCCTGTGTGATTTTCGCTCACCATGAGGCGGGCCAAACGACATGGTTTCGAATCCTCGGCTAGTCGCAGTGTCGTTATATATATATATATATATATATATATATATATATATATATATATATATATATATATATATATATATATATATATTGTGTGTGTTTGAGAGAGAGAGAGAGGGGGAGAGAGACAGAAAGACAGAAAGAGATAGAGAAAGAGAATGATAAAGAGAGAGAGTGTGTGTGAGAGAGAGAGAAAAACGTTCTTGAATCACTCTAAAGTACCTATAAATATTCCCCGTTGCAGGGGAACAAGAAAGAAAAAACAGGGGAGGAGGAAGAAACGGGCCGTTTAAACAGTACAAGGGGAGTGGAAAGTGGAGCCTGGCCGTTCCCTCTCTAACAGGAGTTGCAGGGAGAAAGTAGGGAACAACTATGTAAGAAATAGGGAATATTTGGGGAGAAATTGGGGAATAATTTGGAAGGGTTTTGGGTAGTAGGGAAGAATAAGAGGAAATGGGTAGATGAAAGGAAATTGGGATTAAGGAGGAATTGAGGAGTGGGAGACGATAGGATTAGTTGACACTCTAAACCAGTGAGGGTCGTTCAAAGTGAGGTGGAGGCTTGATACACCGTTCAGTGAGACAGAGTAACAGAGACGGAGAGATAGACAGACAGACATGCACAGTCAGACACACACAATCAAACAGACACAGACGGACACAGACGGACACAGACAGACACAGACGGACACAGACAGACACAGACGGACACAGACAGACACAGACGGACACAGACAGACACAGACGGACACAGACAGACACAGACGGACACAGACAGACAGACTCTCAGGACAAACTTAAATTTCCCCTAGTTTACATAAGTCCCTCTTGCCCGCTAGCGACAATCATTCGTGCTTTGTTTCTTTGTTTCTTAATTCTGCCCTTCGCACGTTTTCTGTTTTTGTTCGTTTGTTTGTATATTTGTTACTTTTTTTGTTTCGTTGCTTGTTTGTTTTGTTTCTTCGTTTTTCTTTGTTACTTCGTTTTTCTTTGTTTATTCAGTCGTTTGTTTCTTCATTGTTTATTTTTTCTTTTTGTTTAGATGTTTGAGTGTTTTGTTTGTTTCTTTGTTCAGTTGTTTGTTTCTTTGTGTATTTGTTTATTTGCATATATGTTGTGTTTCTTTGTTTATTTTTTATTTGTTTATATATTTGTTTTATTGTTAATTTGTTTGTTTTTGTTTATGTTTTTGTTTTTTCGTTTTTGTTTATATATTTTTGCTTCTTTGTTTATATTTTTCTTTGTTTATTTGTTTGTTTATATTTTCGTTTCTTTGTTTATATTTTTGCTTCTTTATTTGTTTATACTATTTGTTTGTTTAAATTTTTTGTTTAGTTATTTGCTTGTTTTAGTTTTTGTTTGTTTCTTTGTTTCGTCACTTGTCTCTTTGCTATTTCTCTTTTACTTCATTATTATTTACTTGTTTTTCATGTTTATTTGTTTGGTTAATGAGTTATAAATATGTTAAGTAAAAGGACACAAATGCAACTAATGTGACATTTTATTGTGGCAACGTTTCGCTCTCCAGGAGCTTTGTCAAGCCGTTACAAACAATACATGGACACAGAGGGTATATATATGCTCTATAAGTGAGGTGTAATACTAGTGGTGGTAGTAGTAGTGATATAAGTCGTAGTAGTAGTAGTGATATAAGTCGTAGTAGTAATACAATAAGGTAGAACAATCAATTTGCACATGAGTTAAAGGTGATAAAACAACGCCTGCGTACAACACCGAAATTCCAACAATCATCTCATGAAATTCAAAGACGCCCGATTAGTAATCAAAGAAACTAATTTCCGTAGACGCAAGTGCCTTGAATCAGCACTTATCGCTGTTTCTAACACAATTAAACAAAACAAAGGCAGCTTCACCATCTCTGAAGTCTTAGCAAGAATCCTCCTGAAAACAGTGAACCCCTACCATCACATAGTCTCTCCTGCTAATACTACACAAGCACATAGCAGATGTGGAACACTGCTACAGGTCTTCTCTATTCCAACCTCCAGCAGAAATATTTGTCTAACCTATTTTATACTACCCATGTAATTGCTTTTATCACCTTTTACTCATGTGCAAATTGATTGTTCTACCTTATTGTATCACTACTACAACTACAACTTATATCACTACTACTTCTACCACCACTAGTATTTCACCTCACTTGGAGAGTATATATATACCCTGTGTGTCCATGTATCGCTTGTAATGGCTTGACAAAGCTCCTGGAGAGTGAAACGTTGCCACAATAAAATGTCACATTAGTTGCATTTGTGTCCTTTTACCTAACATATTGTCGGTAATTCTACCAATATTATTACAGTTATAAATTTGTCTGAGTATTTGTTATCCTTGTTTATCATACCTCTTCTTAAAGCTATGTATGGATCCTGCCTCTACTACATCACTTGCCAAACTATTCCACTTCCCGACAACTCTGTGACTGAAGAAATACTTCCTAACATCCCTGTGATTCATCTGAGTCTTCAACTTCCAACTGTGACCCCTTGTTGCTGTGTCCCATCTCTGGAACATTCTGTCTCTGTCCACCTTGTAGATTCCTCTCAGTATTTTATATGTCGTTATCATATCATCCCTATCTCTCCTGTCCTCAAGTGTCGTTAGGTCGATTTCCCTTAACCTCTCCTCGTAGGACATACCCCTTAGCTCTGGGACTAGTCTTGTTGCAAACCTTTGCACTTTCTCTAATTTCTTTACGTGCTTGGCTAGGCGTGGGTTCCAAACTGGTGCTCCATACTCCAGTATAGGCCTAACGTACACGGTGTACACGGTTCTGAACGATTCCTTATTGAGGTGTCGGAATGCTATTCTTAGGTATGCTAGGCGCCAATATGCTGCAGTTGTGGTCACTGCCCCCATCCCCTAGACTGTACTCCGTCTGCGGCCTTCTTTGCCCTTCCCAGTTTTCACATGACTGTGTGTGTGTATATATATATATATATATATATATATATATATATATATATATATATATATATATATATATATATATATTACTGTTTAGAGTGACATCTAAACTGTCGTATCTGCACGCCTCTGTAAAGACACCGATAGTGTGAATGATGGTGAAAGTGTTTTTTTTTGGGTCATCCTGGCTAGGTTGGAGACAGCCATCGTGTTAAAAATATATATCGATTTATGTTTATGCACCAATACTAACAGTCTGGCTGATCAGAGCTAATTCCGTCCACAGGCGTGGCCTGTATTTTGGGTGTAATGTAAGGGAGACCAAACTTCACTTAACGAGGTAAACCCGACCAGCCTGCGTGAAAAGTTCTTTTAATCAAGCAAGTTGTTAGGGCTGGCACGTAATAACATATACACTAATTTATTTAGCTAATTATAATTAGTGAAATCGAATTATAACTTAAATGAATTGATATGTTATCAGAGGAGGACCAATGAAGGTTGTAGGTGTTTTTTGGGGGAACTCTGCCCAACTTTGCTTCAAAAATAGACTGAATCAATATGAAATGGAGCATTTTAATTCACAAATAACCCGCACACAGGTCACACAAGCTTATGACGACGTTTCGGTCCGGCTTGGACCATTTATGAGTTACATTGTGGCTTGTAAATGGTCCATTTCGGACCGAAACGTCGCCATATGATTCCGTCTCCTGTGTGAGGGTTATTTACGTATCGTTCACACATTGTATCATCTTGTTTATGAAGCGTATTAATAGGTGATAAACAACATACTTGCCATGTGTTATGTAGCTATGCTATGTGGCTATGTTATGTGGCTATGTTATGTGGCTATGTTATGTGGCTGTGTTATGTAGCTATGCTATGTGGCTATGTTATGTGGCTATGTTATGTAGCTATGTTATGTGGCAATGTTATGTGGCTATGTTATGTGGCTATGTTATGTAGCTATGTTATGTGGCTATGTTATGTGGCTATGTTATGTGGCTATGTTATGTGGCTATGTTATGTGGCTCTGTTATGTGGGTATGTTATGTGGCTATGTTATGTGGCTATGTTATGTGGGTATGCTGCATGATTTCTAGATATTGTTTAGCGTGGTTAATATCACTAGTCATGGGCGAGTGTCTAGAGGAGGTGAGTGGACAGTCAGTGGTTCATGAACAACCTGGGGGACAGTGGAACTACTTGACGAAGCTCAGTGTGGTGGATCAGTCACTCTAGGAGGGTCATCAAGGTGCTATACTCCACGTAAACATGGCTACACCCACCCTGATGTGTATACACCAATGTACGTACCTCTGTGTGTATACCTTGAGATATATACACCGACGGTTTAACTGAATTTCCATTTTATCGATTAAAATATTCAGATTTGTTTACTTGCGACTGCAGCTTCGTGTAGTCGATAGACTTTCAACCTCATCGTCCAATAAACTAGCAAACAAGGATATATAAATCTCCAAAAAGTGAGTAAAGTGTGTATAAACAATACATACGTGGATGTATATATCCCAGCCTCGTTAGGAAAGTTATGAGTGTTTTTAAGTGTTAACGAGGCGAGTGGGTGTGGGAAGTACTCGTTTAGCAGATAATTTTCTCGCTTGATAATATCGAAATATAAATTACTAGTGTTTATAAGTGAAGAAAATATTGGCGGACGAGCCTGTAAGTGAAGAAAATATTGGCGGATGAGCCTATAAGTGAAGAAAATATTGGCGGACGAGCCTATAAGTGAAGAAAATATTAGCGGACGAGCCTATAAGTGTAGAAAATATTGGCGGACGAGCCTATAAGTGTAGAAAATATTGGCGGAAGAGCCTATAAGTGTAGAAAATATTGGCGGACGAGCCTATAAGTGTAGAAAATATTGGCGAATGACTTTATAAGTGTTTATAAATTTACACTGTGCATCGTGTTGAAGGACAATTGTTTGGTAGAGATTTGTGCCCTTGTTTACGTCACTCCAGGTGAGTTTTTTATGCAAATTCGCTAATATTACTTACCTTGATTATGTGAAGTTATACAATTTAGTGTCTGTGGGGGAGAAATTTTTTTCACGTAGAGTTCCTTGATTTTTCCTCGTAGAGTTCCTTGATTTTTCCTCGTAGAGTTCCTTGATTTTTCCTCGTAGAGTTCCTTGATTTTTCCTCGTAGAGTTCCTCGATTTTTCCTCGTAGAGTTCCTCGATTTTCCCTCGTAGAGTTCCTCGATTTTCCCTCGTAGAGTTCCTCGATTTTCCCTCGTAGAGTTCCTCGATTTTCCCTCGTAGAGTTCCTCGATTTTTCCTCGTAGAGTTCCTTGATTTTTCCTCGTAGAGTTCCTCGATTTTTCCTCGTAGAGTTCCTCGATTTTTCCTCGTAGAGTTCCTCGATTTTCACCTTATCAAGTTCCTTGATGTCAGAAATCACGAAACGCTTGGAATTTCACTATTTTCTCAGTGGATGTTTTGCATATTGTGATATCACCTGCTTACTGTGATCTTATTGCATGTAATTACTTAGTTAATTTCCACAACAAAATGATGTTATTTTTTCGTGGAATTTATAGAACGGATGTTATTTAAACAAAATTAAAAGATTATTGGATTTCTGGCCTTGGAATAAGTAAACAATGACCAAGATGTGTTCTTACCTAAGTGATGTTTCGATCAAACGAGTGTTGCTAAAACAGTGGGATCCAGCACCACCTGGGCACTAAATCTGGGCCCCACCACCACCTGTGCCCTAAATCGGGGCCCCACCACCTGGGTCCTAAATCTGGCCCCAACACCACCTGTGTCCTAAATCTGGGCCCCAACACCACCTGGGTCCTAAACCTGGGCCCCAACACCACCTGGGTCCTAAACCTGGGCTCCAACACCACCTGGGTCCCAAACCTGGGCCCCAACACCACCACGAGAATCACCCCACGTACCATTTACTATCATGGTCAGGTGAATTTCTTTGTAAACATCTTGTATTGACCCTTAGGGGTTTAGAGCGTGGTTTTAAATGCAATATAGACAAAAGAGGGAATTGTTCTCTCTTCTGTACAGTGAGACTAATATTACACTGATAGGGAAATTTAATGCAAAATTTTGATATTGTCTTGAGAATATAAAGAGAAGGTGCAGTTTAAGGTATAACTGTGGATTACTTCTTGATAATGCAGGTATAACTGTGGAATACTTCTTGATAGTGCAGGTATAACTGTGGAATACTTCTTGATAGTGCAGGTATAACTGTGGAATACTTCTTGATAGTGCAGGTATAACTGTGGAATACTTCTTGATAGTGCAGGTATAACTGTGGAATACTTCTTGATAGTGCAGGTATAACTGTGGAACACTTCTTGATAGTGCAGGTATAACTGGAACACTTCTTGATAGTGCAGGTATAACTGGAACACTTCTTGATAGTGCAGGTATAACTGTGGAATACTTCTTGATAGTGCAGGTATAACTGAATACTTCTTAATGCAGAATTAAATGAAGAATTACACACATGTGCAACATCTGGTATCTTTATTTGTAGACGTTTCGCCATCCAGTGGCTTTATCAATACAAATTCAAGAACATAAATGGGAAGACTGTAGAACTACATACAAAAGGCAAGGTAATCAGTCCCTTAGCCTTAAGAGTTGGTGAAGAGCACTGTAGTCTTTCTTCAAGACTACGGTCTAGAAGGGTATAAACCTGGCTGAGACTTGTATTAACAGGTATTGTTTATCTTGCAGGTAAGTGAAGATTAACGAGGCGTCGTTGGACAGCTAGCACACCATCAGTAAGGTTAGTTAACATTTAAACACCAGTTGTATTTGACGTTTATCCCAGTAAGAAATATCAACTAAGCATCCATCATGGATACGAATACCAACGAAAAATAAAAGGAATGGTTATCGTTCGGGTTATAACTCAACATATGCCTTTTTATCGTTGTGTAGGGCCTATATCACCACCTCGCCAAGAGGTAATTTAAAGTACCGACCTTTTCTCAAAAGGTACAAGGACATTCATGACCCCATTCCCGTGTGTTGGTCAGTTTTGGTTACACAGTAAATAGCTTCCCATCCTTGGGGGAAGTGATGAATAATTGTTAAGTTTCCAAACGTGCTTGAGTCCAATATACACACTAGTCTTCATGTTTGGGGTTCATAGGGCCAGTGACAGATTACGCCGTATCGAGCCATATAAGCATCATCAGTATGATAAAACTGGGGGCATCATGTGTCTCCTTTGAATTAGTAATAACCTATTTCCTAGGCGAATAGGTGTTGAACACTCTACAGAGATCATTACAGCTCATTCCTCAAGAAAAATAGTTCCCAAACTATTATTTACGACCCAAAATATAAAAATCACCTTAGATATGCGACCAGAATGACAATTGTACCTTCCTAGCACTCCAGTAAATCGTAATGTGAAATATTAAGATTAGCACCATAAAAGTTATTAGAAAACTTTTTTTTTTCACCAGGATTTTGTGAGAACTGGCAAGTAGTTTGAGTACTGTACGTCTTTAGTAACGATGGCAAGTAGTCTGAGTACTGTACGTCTTTAGTAACGATGGCAAAGCATGCGCTTAACGATGCAATACTGGACTGTACGCTTTGTAACGATGGATAGTCTAGTATTACTCTTAGTAACGATGGCAAGGCAGTTCGACCTTCACTGGCATCACTTCACTGGGCTTCTTCAAATTTGATAAAAACCCTATGCAAAACTATCACCACCACCACTACTCACCATACAAAACTATCCCCATTACACATAGAAAAGTATCACCATTACACGCCATACAACTATCAACACTACGTACCATGCAGACTATCAACACTACGTACCATGCAGACTATCAACACTACGTACCATACAGACTATCAACACTACGTACCATACAGACTATCAACACTACGTACCATGCAGACTATCAACACTACGTACCATGCAGACTATCAACACTACGTACCATCAGACTATCAACACTACGTACCATCAGACTATCAACACTACGTACCATACAGACTATCAACACTACGTACCATACAGACTATCAACACTACGTACCATACAGACTATCAACACTACGTACCATACAGACTATCAACACTACGTACCATACAGACTATCAACACTACGTACCATACAGACTATCAACACTACGTACCATACAGACTATCAACACTACGTACCATACAGACTATCAACACTACGTACCATACAGACTGTCAACACTACGTACCATACAAAGCTATCACCACTAAACACCCTGTGTAGTCGAAAAGTTGTCAATAAAGGATTCCAAATAACTGTATCTGAATGTCTTTACCACAGTGTGTAGTATCTGATACCATTATCTACTCTCAGCGTGTAATATCAAGGCTCATGTATAAAATATTACATTAATCGTTTTTCACTATTTTTATACACTGTGACCTACGACTGTAAATTACGTACTCATTTGGGTCAGAGGTCGCAACCCAATTTGCACCTGGGTTACGCTTTAAGAGAGGTATTCAACTTCTCTCCCCACAGACTTCAATATAGCTTACCCTTTCTACCCAATTTAATGTTACCTTAACATTGATGTCTGACATGGAATCTAAAATAGAATAAGTAATCTAAATTATATATATTTTGACTTTATATTATATTTAATTACTTCAAGACGATTCAATGTACTAATTAAATATACCACGAAATTAGTGATCAAAGCTGGACTTTTGTTTTGTGACTAGTAGGCCTACCTGTTACTTCTGTGTGACTAATACATCTACGTGTGGCTTGATTTTGTGACTAATAGGCCTACCTGTTGCTTATTTTGTGACTAATAGGCCTACTTGGTTGTGTGACTAGGTCTACCTAACGCTTTTGTGTAACTAGTAGGCCTAGGCTTGACTGTTGCTTGTTTTGTATGACTATGCCTACCTGTTACTTTTGTGTGAATAGTAGGCCTACCTGTTGCTTTTGTGTGGCTAGTAGGCCTACCTGTTGCTTTTGTGTGACTAGGCCTACCTGTTGCTTTTGTGTGACTAGGGCTACCTGTTGCTTTTGTGACTAGGCCTACCTGTTGCTTTTGTGTGACTAGGCCTATCTGTTGCTTTTGTGTGACTAGGGCTACCTGTTGCTTTTGTGACTAGGCCTACCTGTTGCTTTTGTGTGACTAGTAGGCCTACCTGTTGCTTTTGTGTGGCTATTAGGCCCTTCAAGGAAGGTTCCTTGACGCTGGTGAGGGGCTCTTAATCTAGGGAATTGGATCTGTGCTCCAGTTCCCTGGATTAAACCTGAATTCCTTCCACATCCCCCACAGGCGCTGTATAATCCTACGGGTTTAGCGCTTCCCCTTTGATTATAATAATGTGACTATTAGGCCTAACTGTTGCTTTTGTGTAACTATTAGGCCTACCTGTTGCTTACCTTTGCCCAGTCTGGTTCTCACAATGATACAAACGAACCCAGAAAATAATTAATTACCTCAGAGTGAATATTCTTTTGAAAGTCTGAAAAAAGTAATAATGGAAAGTCAAAAAGTAATGAAGTCAATTTTGATTTTGTTAGTAATATTACAGAAGATGGAGCACCTTTTGTTCAGGTGCTAAGTTCAGACCTACGATAGTTTCGAGCATCTGAAAGAATAAAAACGTCTTTTACCCAGTGGTTTTCCTTCGAAACGTCTCCTCTGGAAAATAGCGAGGAAGATTGATAGAGAATGAAGAGATACGAGACTCTGCATAGATTCAAGGGCCATTTAATTTCATCTTTTGCTTTAAACCGAGTAAATTTAAATATATCTGCCAAATTTGGCCGAGTTTCTATCCGTTTGTCATTAAAATGAGCTAATTTTTTTTTAAGATAAAATTTATTTCCATTCTTGGAGTGATATTTGAGATACTGATGCAACACTTGGGTAGCTTTATTGAGGAAACGTTTCGCCCGCAAGTGTCCTCGTCAGTCCTTAATCGTTGATCAAAATGGACTGAAGACGTCGACTCGAGGCTCAGGGACTGATTACCTCAAATTCCTCCTCGTCTTCCATCATTTATCTCTGTACCGGACTGAGGAAGCCACTTGTTGGCGAAACGTTTCCACAAAGATACCTACGTGTTGCTACATGTCGCTTCTCTCAGCCATTTTTCTCCATTCTTTGATTACATATCTACGCTAGTACCTAGTAACGGCAAGGTCACTGAACCTGTCAAGGGTTCCCAACCTCTTCTATGCCCCGAACCTCTATGTCAAGGGTTACCAAGCTCCTCTATGCCCCGAACCTCTATGTCAAAGGTTCCCAACCTCTCTATATCCCGAACCTCTACGTAATGTTTGATTAATGTTGCAACCCCCACAAAAGCTTTTAATTCAGTACATAAAATGCAGATATAAATTGAGAAATTAGATTTTTTTGGGGTAAAACAAACGAAATTGTGCTTTTCATTAGGACTCTTTCTTGCCCCGCCTGAAATGCCATCTCGCACCCTCTGAAATGTCATCTCGCACCTCCCTGCAATGCCATCTCTCACAACGTGAAATGCCATCTCTTACCCCTTGCAATGCCATCTCTCTTCCCCTATGATGTCATCTCTCCCCCATGAAATGCCATCTCGCACCTCCTACCGTGCCAAATTCTCTCTTCCCCATGAAATGCCATCTCTCACCCTCTGAAATGCCATCTCTCACCCTCTGAAATGCCATCTCTCACCCCCTCCCTGTAATGCCATCTTTCTCCTGAAATGCCATCTCGCAATCCACTGCAATGCCATCTCAATCTCTGAAATGCGATGTACCACCCTCAGAAATGCCATCTTTCAACCCCTGAAATGCCATCTCTCACCCCTTGATATGACTTTTCGAACCCCAATGCAATGCCATCTCTCATCCCCTGAAATGCCACCTCTCTCCCACCTGAAATGCCACCTCTCTCCCACCCTGAAATGCCACCTCTCTCCCACCCTGAAATGCCACCTCTCTCCCACCCTGAAATGCCACCTCTCTCCCACCCTGAAATGCCACCTCTCTCCCACCCTGAAATGCCACCTCTCTCCCACCCTGAAAAGCCACCTCTCTCCCACCCTGAAATCCACCTCTCCCACCCTGAAATGCCACCTCTCTCCCACCCTGAAATGCCACCTCTCTCCCACCCTGAAAAGCCACCTCTCTCCCACCCTGAAAAGCCACCTCTCTCCCACCCTGAAAAGCCACCTCACACCTCATGAAATATCACCATTCTTTCCACCTGAAATGCCACCTCCCTCCCCACTGAAATGCCATTTTTCACCCTCTGAAATGGCACCTCACACCCATGAAATGCCACCACTCTCTCCCTGAAATGCCACCCCTCTCCCCGCCTGTAATGAGATTTTTTAACTTCTAAAATGCCACCTTTATCCCCCTTGTAATGCCACCACTCTCTCCCCTTGAAATGCCACCTCTATCCCCCACTTGTAATGCCACCTCTCTCCCCCAATGAAATGCCACTTCTCTCCCCCTGAAATGTCACTACTCTCCCCCAGAAAATCACGTCTGTCACCCCACAAATGCCACCACTCTCTCCTCCTGTAATGCCACCTCTCTCCCCTTCTGTAATTCCACCTCTATCCCCTCCTGTAATGCTACCTCTCCCCTTCTGTATTGCCACCTGTCTCCCCCATGTAATGCCACCTGTCTCCCCCCTGTAATGTCACCTGTCTCCCCTCTGTAATGTCACCTGTCTCCCCCCTTGTAATGTCACCTGTCTCTTCCCTTGTAATGTCACCTGTCTCCCCTTGTAATGTCACCTGTCTCCCCCCTTGTAATGTCGCCTGTCTCCCCTTGTAATGTCACCCCCCCTTGTAATGTCACCTGTCCCTTGTAATGTCACCTCTCTCCCCCCTGTAATGTCACCTGTCTCTCCCTCTGTAATGTCACCTGTCTCCCCCCTGTTATGTCACCTGTCTCCCCCTTGTAATGTCACCTGTCTCCCCCTTGTAATGTCACCTTCTCCCCCTTGTAATGTCACCTATCTCCCCCTTGTAATGTCACCTATCTCCCCCTTGTAATGTCACCTATCTCCCCCTTGTAATGTCACCTGTCTCCCCTTGTAATGTCACCTGTCTCCCCTTGTAATGTCACTTGTCTCCCCTTGTAATGTCACTTGATCTCCCCCTTGTAATGTCACCTGTCTCCCCCTTGTAATGTCACCTGTCTCCCCCTTGTAATGTCACCTGTCTCCCCCTTGTAATGTCACCTGTCTCCCCCTTGTAATGTCACCTGTCTCCCCCCTTGTAATGTCACCTGTCTCCCACCCCTTGTAATGTCACCTGTCTCCCACCCCTTGTAATGTCACCTGTCTCCCACTCCCTTGTAATGTCACCTGTCTCCCACCCCTTGTAATGTCACCTGTCTCCCACCCCCTTGTAATGTCACCTGTCTCCCACCCCTTGTAATGTCACCTGTCTCCCACCCCTTGTAATGTCACCTGTCTCCCACCCCTTGTAATGTCACCTGTCTCCCACCCCTTGTAATGTCACCTGTCTCCCACCCCTTGTAATGTCACCTGTCTCCCACCCCCTTGTAATGTCACCTGTCTCCCACCCCCTTGTAATGTCACCTGTCTCCCACCCCTTGTAATGTCACCTGTCTCCCACCCTTGTAATGTCACCTGTCTCCCACCCCCTTGTAATGTCACCTGTCTCCCACCCCTTGTAATGTCACCTGTCTCCCACCCCTTGTAATGTCACCTGTCTCCCACCCCCTTGTAATGTCACCTGTCTCCCACCCCTTGTAATGTCACCTGTCTCCCACCCCTTGTAATGTCACCTGTCTCCCACCCCTTGTAATGTCACCTGTCTCCCACCCCTTGTAATGTCACCTGTCTCCCACCCCTTGTAATGTCACCTGTCTCCCACCCCCTTGTAATGTCACCTGTCTCCCACCCTTGTAATCACCTGTCTCCCCCCCTTGTAATGCCACCTGTCTCCCCCCCTTGTAAATGCCACCTGTCTCCCCCCCTTGTAAAGCCACCTGTCTCCCGCCCCCTTTAATGCCACCTGTCTCCCCCCTTGTAATGCCACCTGTCTCCCACCCCCTTGTAATGCCACCTGTCTCCCACCCTTGTAATGTCACCTGTCTCCCACCCCCTTGTAATGTCACCTGTCTCCCCCCCTTGTAATGTCACCTGTCTCCCACCCCTTGTAATGCCACCTGTCTCCCACCCTTGTAATGTCACCTGTCTCCCACCCTTGTAATGTCACCTGTCTCCCCCCCTTGTAATGTCACCTGTCTCCCCCCTTGTAATGTCACCTGTCTCCCACCCCCTTGTAATGTCACCTGTCTCCCACCCCTTGTAATGTCACCTGTCTCCCACCCCCTTGTAATGCCACCTGTCTCCCACCCCTTGTAATGCACCTGTCTCCACCCCCTTGTAATGCCACCTGTCTCCACCCCTGTAATGCCACCTGTCTCCCCCCTTGAATGCCACGTTGCCCCCTGTCTCCGCCCCTTTAATGCCACCTGTCTCCCCCCCCTTGTAATGCCACCTGTCTCCCCCTTGTAATGCCACCTGTCTCCCCTTGTAATGCCACCTGTCTCCCCCCTTGTAATGCCACCTTGTCTCCTGCAATGCCCCTGTGTGCCCCCTGTATGCCACCTTGATGTCCCCTGTCCCTGCCCACCTTGTCTGAATGCCACCTGTGTCACCTCCTGCAATGCCACCTGTGTCCCCCTGCAATGCCACCTGTGTCCCCTCCCTGCAATGCCACCTGTGTCCCTGCAATCCACCTGTGTCCCTCTGCAATGCCACCTGTTCCCTCTGCAATGCCACCTGTTCCCCCCTGCAATGCCACCTGTCTCCCACCCCTTGTAATGTCACCTGTCTCCACCCCTTGTAATGTCACCTGTCTCCCCACCCCTTGTAATGTCACCTGTCTCCCACTCCTTGTAATGTCACCTGTCTCCCACCCCTTGTAATGTCACCTGTCTCCCACCCCTTGTAATATCACCTGTCTCCCCCCCTTGTAATGCCACCTGTCTCCCACCCCTTGTAATGCACCTGTCTCCCCCCCTTGTAATGCCACCTGTCTCCCCCCCTTGTAAGCCACTGTTCCCGCCCCCTTGTAATGCCACCTGTCTCCCCCCTGAATGCCACCTGTCTCCCGCCCCTTGTATGCCACCTGTTCCCCCCTTGAATGCCACCTGTCTCCCCCCTTGTAATGCCACCTGTGTCCCCTCTGCAATGCCACCTGTGTCGCCCCTGCAATGCCACCTGTGTCCCCTCCCAGCAATGCCACCTGTGTCTCCCTTCAGATGCCATTGTGTCCCCTCAGCAATGCCACCTGTGTCCTCTTCCAGCAATGCCACCTGTGTACTCCCCTGCAATGCCACCTGTGTCCCCCTGCAATGGCACGTGTCTCCTCCCCTGAAATGCCACGTGTCTCCCCTGCAATGCCACGTGTGTCCCCCCCTGAAATGCCACCTCGCACCCCAGATTGAAGACTGAAACTTTTGACTACGTTTCGGTCCAAATTCGACCATTAATTAGGACACGGCCCCCTCCCCCCTCTCGTATATATTTTGGCTCTTTTCGCTCCTGTGTGTCACTAATTATTGATCCCAGTTGGGTCGAAACGTCGTCAAAAGTTCGTCTCCTACATGCTGGTTATTTGTGAATTGAGATGTTTACCTTCCATTTCTGAGGTAAACGTTTCTATATATTGTAAACATAACTAACCGGTAAACCCGTGAGGGTCTAGCGTTTCCGAAGTGTTCAATGAGCTTCGTTTAATAATAATAATCGCGCTCACAACGTTTTTAAAAAACACTAAAATTGTCGAATAAAAACGTCGTGAAAAACGAGACACTTGTACAACAATTGAGAATATTGTGGAAACGTTTCGCCAGCCAGAGACTTCATCAGTCCAATACAGAGAAAAACGTCGTAGTAAGCTCCTCTCTATGTGCGTTTTTTTTTGTATATTGTTCCACTCAGTGTATTGTCCCTTTTTGTTTTTTTGAAGATGAGTTTGAGGTAATCAGTCCCCCAGCCTGGAGTCGACTCCAGACTGGGGGACTGATTACCTCAAACTCATCCACATCTTCCACCCTTCCTCTCTGTATTAGACTGAAGAAGCCATTGGCTGGCTAAACATTTACTCAATAAAGATAACTTGTTGCTTTTCTAAACCACCAATTCCATATATATATATATATATATATATATATATATATATATATATATATATATATATATATATATATAAAGAAACACCACATTGCTAAATCCCTCAAGCTATGAATAATATAATACTTGAGCAGGAGCTGGTAAATTTGTTTCATTACAAGTCTTGTACCAACTGTCAGAGAAGAACTGAGTAGAAGATTTGTCAGTAGCTGAGGTAGTTTAGTGAAGTGGGTTCCCTGAGAGAGAGAATGGGAGAAAGAGCGTTGTCCATTCCACGGGCACCGAGAAGTAAGCTTCTGCACCACAAGACGGGCAGCCAACAGCAACTTCACTCTGACTGTAACCTTCTCCAGAGGCATTACTTCAACTGAGATCATTTATCCCCAGGATGACTCGTGTCTGGAACGTGTTCGTACTGCATAACGATATGAACGAAGTAGTCGGTTGAGAAAATGAAATCGCTGGCCCACAGATGGTTAAACTTCATCCTGTTCCATACTTGTATGTATTATAAGTTTAAAAAGGCTTTAAAATGAGCTGATGTAGGTAACAGTTCTGAGTTTGTAAATAAAGTTACCTTGTAAAAAGGGAGAGAAAGGGAGGGAGAGAATGGGAGGTAGAGAGAATGGGAGGTAGAGAGAATGGGAGGTAGAGAGAATGGGAGGTAGAGAGAATGGGAGGTAGAGAGAATGGGAGGTAGAGAGAATGGGAGAGATAGAGAATGGGAGAGATAGAGAATGGGAGAGATAGAGAATGGGAGAGATATTAACCCTGCGCTCAGAATTCTCCTCAACAACTTTAATAGGTCCCACGAACATGACACAAGACACAGATCACTATTTGACATACCCCGAGTCCATACTAACCAATGTAAAAATTCTATGCACATAAAGGGCCCCAAAATCTGGAATTCATTACCAGTAAATATCAAGTTAACCTTGTCGGAAAATCAATTCAAGACTCTTCTCAAAAGTCACCTACTCACCTATACTAAATACTCATACTGTAACAAACTTCCAAACCAATATTATTTTACTTAAGAAGATCTCATTTTGATATGTTCATCCTCCTTAACACTTGTTGCAATCTCATATCATCATATTGTCATTTAAAATCTTATAGTATCATCATTTTCTTAATTTGAAATAAAATATATACCTAGATGAAACTCTAAAAACTATTTCTAATATTGTTATTATACTAGTATAGCATCAACATACTGTAATTTGAAATAAATTCTACAACTAGATTAAACTCAACCAATTTCTCTTGTAAAAAAAAAAAAAAAAAAAAAAAAAAAAAAACCCCCCCTTAAGTACTTGTGAATAAGTCTCTAGAATAACTGCCTTAATGCCATGGCATGCCAGTGGCTCTCCTTGCATTACAGTTTTATAATTGTATTATATTTGTAACTACCAATAACATTGTACACTTGTAACATGCATTGAAATAAAAATTATTATTATTATTATTATTATTATTATATTATTATTATAGAGAATGGGAGAGATAGAGAATGGGAGAGATAGAGAATGGGAGAGATAGAGAATGGGAGAGATAGAGAATGGGAGAGATAGAGAATGGGAGAGATAGAGAATGGGAGAGATGGAGAATGGGAGAGATAGAGAATGGGAGAGATGGAGAATGGGAGAATAGAGAATGGGAGAGATAGAAATGGGAGAGATAGAGAATGGAGAGATAAAAAGAATGGGAGAGATGGAGAATGGGAGAGATGGAGAATGGGAGAGATGGAGAATGGGAGAGATGGAGAATGGGAGAGATGGAGAATGGGAGAGATGGAGAATGGGAGAGATGGAGAATGGGAGAGATGGAGAATGGGAGAGATGGAGAATGGGAGAGATGGAGAATGGGAGAGATGGAGAATGGGAGAATGGAGAAGGAGAGAGGAGAATGGAGAGATGAGAATGGAGAGATGGAAATGGGAAGAGAATGGAGAATGGGAGAGAGAGAATGGGAGAGATGAGAATGGGAGAGATGAGAGAATGGGAGAGATGGAGAATGGAGAGAGAGAATGAGAGATGGAGAGGAGAATGGAAATGGGAGAGATGGAGAATGGAGAGATGGAGAATGGGAGAATGAGAATGGAGAGAGAGAAATGGGAGAGATAGAATGGAGAGATGAGAATGGGAGAATGAGAATGGGAGAGATGGAGAATGGAGAGATGGAGAATGGGAGAGATGGAAGAATGGGAGAGAGAGAATGGGAGAGATGGAGAATGGGAGAGATGGAGAATGGGAGAGATGAGAGAATGGGAGAGATGAGAATGGAGAGATGAGAATGGGAGAGATGAGAATGGGAGAGATGGAGAATGGGAGAGATGAGAATGGGAGAGATGGAGAATGGGAGAGATGGAGAATGGGAGAGATGGAGAATGGAGAGATGAGAATGGGAGAGATGAGAAATGGGAGAGATGAGAAATGGGAGAGATGAGAATGGGAGAGATGGAGAATGGGGAAGATGAGAAGAATGGGAGAGATGGAGAATGGAGAGATGGAAATGGGAGAATGGAGAATGGGAGAGATGAGAATGGGAGAGATGGAGAATGGGAGAGATGGAGAATGGGAGAGAGGAAATGGGAGAGATGAGAGAATGGAGAGAGAATGGAGAGATGAGAGGAGAGATGGAGAATGGGAGAATGGAGAATGGAGAGATGGAGAATGGGAGAATGGAGAATGGAAGATGAGAATGGGAGAGGAGAATGGGAGAGAAGAGAATGGAGAATGAGAATGGAGAAAGAGAATAGGAGAATGGAGAGAAGAGAATGGGAGAAAGAGAAATGGAGAGAGAGAAATGGAAGAGAGAAATGGAGAGAGAAATAGGGAGAAGAGAATATGGAGAAAATGGAGAGAGAAATATGGAGAGAGAATATGGGAGAGGGGAATATGGGAGAGAGAATATGGAGAGAGAGAATGGGAGAGAGAAATATGGGAGAGAGAGAATGAGAGAGAGAATGGAGAGGAATAAGGATGAGAAGGATGGAAAATGAAGTATCATGGGAGTACATAGAGTACATATAAAAAGATGATAGCAAAGCAACTGGAGTGGACTCCAAGGCTGTCTACTGACAAGAACTCTTTAATTTTACCAAGATTAAGAACTATTGTGTGTGTGTGTGTGTGTGTGTGTGTGTACACTCACCTATTTGTGGTTGCAGGGGTCGAGTCATAGCTCCTGGTCCCGAGTGTGTGTGTGTAAGATAGAAGATTGGGAGAGTGACACACACACAGATTCAAATGTTGATTCAGATCGATAGATTCAGATCGATAGATTCAGATCGATAGCTTCAGATCGATAGCTTCAGATGGATAGCTTCAGATGGATAGATTCAGATGGATAGATTCAGATCGATAGCTTCAGATCGATAGCTTCAGATGGATAGATTCAGATGGATTGATTCAGATGGATAGATTCAGATGGATAGATTCAGATGGATAGATTCAGATGGATAGATTCAGATGGATAGATTCAGATGGATAGATTCAGATGGATAGATTCAGATGGATAGATTCAGATGGATAGATTCAGATGGATAGATTCAGATGGATAGATTCAGATGGATAGATTCAGATGGATAGATTCAGATGGATAGATTCAGATGGATAGATTCAGATGGATAGATTCAGATGGATAGATTCAGATGGATAGATTCAGATGGATAGATTCAGATGGATGGATTCAGATGGATGGATTCAGATGGATGGATTCAGATGGATGGATTCAGATGGATGGATTCAGATGGATGGATTCAGATGGATGGATTCAGATGGATGGATTCAGATGGATGGATTCAGATGGATGGATTCAGATGGATGATTCAGATGGATGATTCAGATGGATGAGATTCAGATGGATGATTCAGATGGATGATTCAAAAATGGATGGATTCAGATGGATGGATTCAGATGGATGGATTCAGATGGATGGATTCAGATGGATGGATTCAGATGGATGGATTCAGGTGGATGGATTCAGGTGGATGGATTCAGGTGGATGGATTCAGGTGGATGGATTCAGGTGGATGGATTCAGGTGGATGGATTCAGGTGGATGGATTCAGGTGGATGGATTCAGGTGGATGGATTCAGGTGGATGGATTCAGGTGGATGATTCAGGTGGATGGATTCAGGTGGATGGATTCAGGTGGATGGATTCAGGTGGATGGATTCAGGTGGATGGATTCAGGTGGATGGATTCAGGTGGATGATTCAGTGGATGATTCAGGTGATGATTCAGGTGGATGATTCAGGTGGATGATTCAGAGTGGATGAGATTCAGGTGGATGGATTCAGGTGGATGATTCAGGTGGATGGATTCAGGTGGATGATTCAAGGTGATGGGAGTCAGAGTGGATGGAGTCAGGTGGATGGAGTCAGGTGGATGGAGTCAGGTGGATGGAGTCAGGTGGATGGAGTCAGGTGGATGGAGTCAGGTGGATGGAGTCACATGCGGACACAGATACAATCACTGCTACATTCACAGACGCGATACATACACACAGATCAAAAAGGCAGACATAGACACAAAGAAACAGACATAAACACAAACACAAAGAACCATCAAACAATAAAAAACACAGCCAGAAAGAGGTAAACAAAGACACAAAAGAGGAACAGGGGGAAAGAGGAGGAGAAGAGATAATTAAGTAATCTCAATCGGGAAAAACTCTTTCTCCCAGGCGTCAGGAAGGAGGGAGAGAGACAGAGAGCAGTTCTCTCCCCTCCTTAGCTGACAGTTTCCCGAAGTCCTGGACGTGGGGGAAAAATGACCCGTGTTCTGGGGGGATTTCCCGTAATTGTCGTGAGGAGTAGGGAATTTTTCACGTGGAAAGATCCCTGCAATCCTCAGGAATTACAGTATTATTTTCTATGCGCGTCTTGTGTGGGGAAAAATATTTGTTGATGTCCATTTAGTGATCTTTCTGTTCATTTTATTCTCAGCATTCTTTCTTTATTAATATTTATTTCTATTTATTTCTTCTTCTTCTTCTTCTTCGTCTTCGTCTTCGTCTTCGTCTTCTTATTCTTATTCTTCTTCTTGTAATGCACCAGATGTCTGTTACCTAGGTAGGGTATCTTGGCTGAAGTAGGTGACATCACAGTTAAGCTGATCCTCCAGACTGCAATATCCTCACCTCATTAGTGCAGGCACTGTACTTTTCACCTCCAGGACTCAAGTCCGACTAACTGGTTTTCCCCTAAAGCCCTTCATTAATGTCACCTTACTCACACTCCAACAGCAAGTCGAGTTAAAATCACATGCCTCCACTCTAGTCTGAAGAGCTCTGACCCACAAGCCTGTTGGATGTTTAAGCTCCTAGCACTCAAAGCCGCTTTATCCGCCCTTCCTCCAACCCATCTCCCCAAGTTTTACATACATCTAGCCATTCTATTTTGCTCCCTTTCTAAATGCCCAGACCACCTGAAAAACCTCTTTCAGTTATACTTTTGATGACCCAACACCTGATCTCTATGCTCTGAATTCTCTGCACATTATTCATTCCACACATTGCCCTCAAGGACATCTCCACTGCCTCCAGCCTCCTCGCTGCAACGTTTAAAACCCATATTTCACACCCACTGTACTTGTTGCATTGTCTTCACACTCCTCAATGCACCAGCCACTTTTACACCCTCGTCTTTACAATGGTACATCATATCTTTCATAGATCCATCCGCGGACAAGTCCAAGTCAGATCGAGACATAGTCATAAGTTTCCTGTATGCTGGTTATTTGTGTATTGTTCGAGTCACCTTCCTAATTTCCTCTACCAGCATTTGCAATATGTCCACCAAGTCCTCCAAGAGAACTGTATCAAGGATATAAAAGCAACTCTGATAGCTCCTACTTTGTATTAAATTTAGTATCTTTAAATCCCACGACTTTACCCAACACCCTGTCATTCACTTGTTTTACAACCCCATCTATAGATATTATCCTGTATTCAAAGGAACTGTGCATGCCCTTAGGTACCTGCTCTTCTTGCATGCCCTTAAGTACCTGCTCTTCTTGCATGCATAACTTAAATGCACCAACCACTTCAACACAATATTCCCACCTGCTTTTTAACATTTCTGTATTGATCCAATCTATCCCAGTTAGTAGTAGTGTCTTTGCATGTAGTACTGTCTTCTATAGATGCATACTTAAATGACAGTACATTAACACAGATATTACCTGCTTTTAACATTTGTATTGATACTTCACTAGTAGTAGTAGTACTTGTGAGTAGTAGTAGTACTTGTGGCAGTAGTAGTAGTACTTGTGGTGGTAGTAGTAGCAGGAAAAGTACTGTATCTGAACAGTGCAATAAGACCAATAAATTTTATAATCACTAAACAAATGATAAAATACCTTAGGGAAAGGTGACTTTAGAAGGTGACATCAAATGGAAGATACTTTAGGTGAAAATGTTACTAGGGGAAGATGACATACGAGAAGGTGGCACTAGGGGAAGGTAGTATTAGGGAAAAGGCAGCTTTAGGGCATTTGGGCATTCCAAGACCTTAAGGGGAATAAATCAGGGGGGTATTATAGGTATTAGTTCCCAGCTGTTAAGGGAGGACTGGGATAAAACAAGACACACAGTGGTATATGTCTTGAAGCAGAGGCAGATGACCCGTTTGTAAGGCGGTGATGGTGATTACCTGGGAGGGAGGAAGGGAGGGTCACAGTGATGGAAACACAGGCAGAATGAGAACAGGGAAAGGAGAATTAGGGAAGGGAGGATAGGGAGAAGATGCATGATGAAGGGGAAGAAAGAGGAAGAGGAGAGGAGGAAACAATAGGGGCAGGAAGTGGTGGAAATAGTAGGTGGAGGAAGATAAGAGCAAACAAAAGAGGGAAGGAGGAGGATTAAGAGAAGGATATTTAAAAAAGTAGTATGCTGAAGAGGAGGAAACTTGAGAAAAGAAAAGGGGAAGAGAAGGAGGAGGTGTGGCATTTGTATGTAACTATTTTTCATTATGTTCAGACTGATTTTCGCACATTTATTCCATAAACAAATTTTTATTCTGGTTATTCAGCAAAAATGAGGATTTTTAGACAAGATATATATATATATATATATATATATATATATATATATATATATATATATATATATATATATATATATATATGTATATATATATATATATATATATATGCAAAAGATCACAGTAAACAGGTGATATTAAAATATGCAAGACAACCACTATGAAAAAATAGAAAAATTCCAAGCGCTTTCGTGACTACTCACATTATCAAGGAACTATAAAAGGAAACATGACAAGAGGACTTATATAAGGGGCGAGACTACACCTCACAGTCACATCACACTAACAAAGACAACACCTCACAGTAGCGTAACATCGCACGACTCTGTGAAGAGGAACATAAGAAAGGACCTGAAACTCTTCCCAAGAATTAAGATTAGTCCAATTTATCATTAAATTCTTCCCAAATTTTATTAATTATAAATGAATCCAATTTATATAAACCAAAAGAAATATTCATATTATTTTCAAAACTGCTTTTAATGAAACATGATTCTATTATATTTCTCTCAACCATGGACTTGCTTGATACAACCTTCTCAGCATTTTGAAAATCAATTGGATGGTTAAAGTCTCTCACATGAATAAATAGAGCATTAGAATCTTGTCCAGTTCTAATGCTATATTTATGTTGTTTTAATCTTAGTTCAAGACTTTTACCAGTTTGACCATAATAAACTTTATCGCATATTTTACAGGGAATCTTATAGACACATCCGTCAGCATTTTGGGGGGAATTTTTTATCAAAAGTCTTTTTATTGTATCAAGATTTTTAAATACAACTTTGATATTAAAATTCTTAAGAAAGGAAGGCATATCAACCAAGTTTTCATGGTAAGGGAGAACCAACATATTTTTGGTTGAATAAGGTTGGTTGTCCCTTTTTAAGAACATAAGAACATAAGAAAGAAGGAACACTGCAGCAGGCCTGTTGGCCCATACTAGGCAGGTCCTTCACAATCCGTCCCACTAACAGAATATTTGCTCAACCCAATTTTCAATGCTACCCAAGAAATAAGCTTTGACAATTCTACAAACTCATGCGAGTCCCACTCAAATCCAACCCCTCTCACTCATAAATTTATCCAACCTAAATTTGAAACTACCCAAGGTCCTAGCTTCAATAACCCTACTAGGCAGACTGTTCCACTCATCAACTACCCTATTTCCAAACCAATACTTTCCTATATCCTTTCTAAATCTAAACTTATCTAACTTGAATCCATTATTGCGGGTTCTCTCTTGGAGAGATATCCTCAAGACCTTATTTATATCCCCTTTGTTAATACCCATTTTCCACTTGTATACCTCGATCATGTCTCCCCTCATTCTACGTCTTACAAGTGAATGTAATTTTAGGGTCTTCAATCTTTCTTCGTAAGGAAGATTTCTAATGCTATGTATTAATTTAGTCATTCTACGCTGAATATTTTCTAACGAATTTATGTCCATTCTGTAATATGGAGACCAGAACTGAGCTGCGTAATCTAGGTGAGGCCTTACTAATGATGTATAAAGCTGTAATAAGAACATAAGAACATAAGAAAGGAGGAACACTGCAGCAGGCCTGTTGGCCCATACTAGGCAGGTCCTTCACAATCCGTCCCACTAACAGAATATTTGCTCAACCCAATCTTCAATGCTACCCAAGAAATAAGCTTTGACAATTCTACCCACTCATGCGCGAGTCCCACTCAAATCCAACCCCTCTCACTCATGAATTTATCCAACCTAAATTTGAAACTACCCATAAACTACTTGATATAAATCCCAGTAATCTATTTGCCTTATTACGTACGCTTAGGCATTGCTGTCTCGGTTTAAGGTTGCTGCTTACCATCACCCCCAAGTCCTTCTCGCAATCTGTATGGCTAAGTTCTACGTTATTTAACATAAGAACATAAGAAAGAACATAAGAAAGGAGGAACACTGCAGCAGGCCTGTTGGCCCATACTAGGCAGGTCCTTCACAATCCGTCCCACTAACAGAATATTTGCTCAACCCAATTTTCAATGCTACCCAAGAAATAATCTTTGACAATTCTACCCACTCATGCGCGAGTCCCACTCAAATCCAACCCCTCTCACTCATGAATTTATCCAACCTAAATTTGAAACTACCCAAGGTCCTAGCTTCAATAACCCTACTAGGCAGACTGTTCCACTCATCAACTACCCTATTTCCAAACCAATACTTTCCTATATCCTTTCTAAATCTAAACTTATCTAACTTGAATCCATTATTGCGGGTTCTCTCTTGGAGAGATATCCTCAAGACCTTATTTATATCCCCTTTGTTAATACCCATTTTCCACTTGTATACCTCGATCATGTCTCCCCTCATTCTACGTCTTACAAGTGAATGTAATTTTAGGGTCTTCAATCTTTCTTCGTAAGGAAGATTTCTAATGCTATGTATTAATTTAGTCATTCTACGCTGAATGTTTTCTAACGAATTTATGTCCATTCTGTAATATGGAGACCAGAACTGAGCTGCGTAATCTAGGTGAGGCCTTACTAATGATGTATAAAGCTGTAATATAACCTCTGGACTTCTGTTGCTAACACTTTTGATATAAATCCCAGTAATCTATTTGCCTTATTACGTACGCTTAGGCATTGCTGTCTTGGTTTAAGGTTGCTGCTTACCATCACCCCCAAGTCCTTCTCGCAATCTGTATGGCTAAGTTCTACGTTATTTAACTTATAAGTGCTTGGGTTATGGACACTCCCGAGCTTCAGAACCTTGCATTTATCTACATTGAACTGCATCTGCCACTTTTCTGACCACGAATTAAGTTTGTCTAAATCTTCCTGAAGTTCTATGACATCTATGTTTGAATCAATTATCCTACCTATCTTCGTGTCGTCGGCGAATTTGCTCATATCACTAGTAATTCCTCATCAAGGTCATTGATATATATTATAAATAACAATGGGCCTAAGACTGATCCCTGTGGAACACCACTTGTTACAAGTCCCCATTCGGATTTAACCCCATTTATGCACACTCTCTGCTTCCTATTGGTGAGCCATGACTCGATCCATGACAGCACTTTTCCCCCAATGCCATGAGCTGCCACTTTCTTTAACAGTCTCTGGTGCGGTACTCTATCAAAAGCCTTACTAAAGTCTAAATAAACAATATCGAATTCTTTATCGTGATCAACAGCCTCAAAAGCTTTACTGAAGAAGGTTAATAAATTAGATAGGCAGGAACGGCCCCTCGTGAATCCATGCTGGGTATCATTAATCAAATTATGGTTATCTAGATGGCTTCTAATAATATCAGCTATAATTGACTCTAGTAATTTGCCTACAATTGAGGTCAGGCTTATTGGGGTAGTTTGACGGTAGTGACTTGTCCCCTACTTTAAAATAGGAATTACAATAGCCATCTTCCACATATCAGACACTACACCTGTTTGAAGAGATAAATTAAAAATGTTAGATATTGGTTCACAGAGTTCCATTTGCATTCCTTAAGAACCCTTGCAAAAAACTCATCAGGACCCGGCGATTTATTTTGTTTCAGTCGGTCCAGCTGTTTCATAATCATTTCGCTAGTGACTGTGATATTACATAATTTATCTTCTTCTGGGCCTCTGTAAAAATTAATTACTGGGATATTATTAATGTCTTCCTGTGTGAAAACTGAGAGAAAATAATTATTAAAAATAGAGCACATATCTTCTCCTTGTCAGTAAGATGCCCAAAGTTATTTTTAAGGGGACCTATCTTATCCCTAACTTTTGTTCTATAAACCTGGAAAAACTTTTGGGTTAGTTTTTGAATCCCTAGCAACTTTAATTTCATAGTCCCGTTTAGCTTTTCTTATTCCTTTTTTAAAGTCCTCTTAATGTCAGTATACTGATTTATAAGATGATCCTCACCTCTTTTTATGCGCCTATAAATTCCTTTCTTCTGCCCTAAAAGATATTTGAGCCTATTATTCATCCATTTTGGGTCATTTCTACTTGATCTAATTTCTTTATAGGGATAAATGTTCTTTGGGCAGCCTGTATAGTGTTAAGAAAACTGTCATATTGATACCTCTCTTCTTCACCCCAGTCCACAGTTGATAAGTGTTCTCTAAGTCCATTATAATCTGCTAGCGAAAATCTGGGACCATTACTGAATTATCCCTACTATCATACATCCATTCAATGCTAAAGGTAATTGATTGTGGTCGCTTGAGCCGAGTTCCTCTGTAATTTCTAAATTATTAACAAGGGTTTCCTTGCTTGCCAGAACCAAGTCAAGTAGGTTATTTCCCTTGTAGGTTCTGTTGCAAACTGCTTCAAAAAGCAATCCTGAACTACTTCTAAAAAGTCGTTAGATTCTAAATTCCCTGTCATGAAATTCCAATCAATCTGACTAAAGTTAAAGTCCCTAGAATTACTACGTTATCGTGTCTTGTGGCCTTAACAATTTCCTCCCAAAGTAGTCTCCCTTGTTCCCTATCTAAGTTTGGAGGACGGTAAATCACGCCTAAAATCAATTTTTCACACCCCTCTGAAAATTCTATCCAGACAGACTCTGTATGTGTTAATTCAGACTTTATACCTGTTTTTATGCAACAATTTAAATGATCACGGACATAGAGTGCCACCCCACCCCTTTCCCGATACTCTGTCTATGGAACAATTTAAAACCCTGAATGTGACATTCGGCAGGCAAGTCCCGATTTTTCATATTAAACCATGTCTCAGTTATTGCAAAACATCAATATTACCCGTACTTGCACTAACTCAACTGTCCATTTATTCCTAGCACTACGACTATTGGTGTAATATATATTTAGAGACCCTCCTTTCTCTTTACCCTTCCTGCTCATCTCTGTTTTTCCACTATACCTATTACTGTCCTTTTCATCTAGTGTCACTAGCTTTCCACTATCCACCTTATTCTGCCTATTACTAGTTCTCCTACAACTTGTATATACTACACTGGGACTCTCTGTTTTCCCCCAAACCCATACCACTAACTATTTCTAGTTTAAGCCTAACAGCTCCTCCACTGGATTGTAAAGTATTTCTAGCTTTTTAAAAGATTTATCAATTATGTTTCTTGGTATTTAAATCATTAGTTATTTCATAATTTTTAGAGATTTCTTCATCTATGAACTCTGGACTACAAATGCAAAGCTCTCAAAAACATAGAAGAGAAACCGACACTTTAACTCTATCTTGATGTAAGAGTAATAGTGTACATAGAACAATTATTTGTAGGTTTTCTGTAAATTTTAAATTTAAAATCAATGTTACCCTTAATAATAAAAACATCTAGGAAGGGCAATAGTTATTTACTTCAAATTCAACAGTAAAATTTATAGAATGAGCTAAGCTATTTAATTTAACAAGGAAATAGTTTATGTCTACATTCTTAGGCATAAGGCACAAAATGTATCAACATATCTATACCACTTAGCTCTATTGGGAAGGATTGTGTTAAGCAATCTTGTTTCGAAAATTCCATATATAAATTACTAAGAACAGGAAAGAGGATTTCCCATTGCCATACCAAACTTCTGAGGTAAAACTCATCATTAAATACAAATTTTGCATCAACAATACAAAGTTTAATAAGTTTAATGATAGTAGGAATTGGCAATGGTAATCGTAATTAACCAGTTCTTCAGATAAGAACTTTAGTAAATCATCAACTGGAACTTTTGTAAACAAGGAGGTAACATCAAAACTAACCATATTGAAATCATTTAAATCAGTCAAGGTGCTTAATTTATCAACTAAATCTAAGTTGTTTTTAACATTAAAATTAGAAATTTTTCCAACAATTGGGCTCAAAATATCAACAAGCCATTTAGAAAGTTTATAAGAAACTGAACCTATTTAGCTAATAATTGGTCTAACAGGATTACCAGGTTTGTGTGTTTTAATTAATCCATACATATAAGGTAAAGATGGATTAGTGAAGTGAATTTTTTAATTAATTCATCTTTGCCCTTCAATAGATGTTTTATTGTTTTATTGAAATTGCTGTTAACAGTTTCTAAGGATTCTTCCTAAGTTTAGATCAAAGGAATAAAAAGCTAAAATAAATAAAGTTGAGAGAGGTAGGAGAGCTTAAGAGGCAGTAGCACTAATGAGAGGAAGTATCAATCAAGGCTGTGTGAGGCTAATATTTGAGTTGCCTGAGTGAGGCGTCCAGCCATAAGACTCAGTACATTGCTCAGCTGATTCTCGAAGGTAGATACTGTCAGGGTACGCTTGTGCCACTGCCAGGGTACGCTTGTGCCTTGGCTAATGACACGAGTTGCAGGAGAAGCTTTCATGGCAATGCCGTTTCTTTTTATGTATTAGTAATTTGGGATCTTGCTATTTCTGTTTTAATATAAACCATTGATTAAAAAAGTTCACTTGCTATTTGTCTATGCCTGATTACTTTTGCACTTTCCATGGCTGGTAATTTAATTTACCCCAAAGTACTGCAGCCTTTCATTAGTATATGTGTAATAAGATAGTAACTGTTGCTATCTGATGCTGTCTGAGGAAGCCTCTCACGAGAACTCCCACTATTTTGTGGTAGATGTCACTCCCACTGTTACTATGTTCCAGAAAGTCTTGATTGCGCCCATTATGTACAGTCCTCATTTGTCTCGTTTCTTCTTATTGCTGTCATATCTTCAAAATTAAAATGATTTCTGATTCGCAGCAACACCCCCCCCACCCCCCTTGTCTCCTGCTCGGTCGTTTCTCTCATTATTTGATTATAATGGGAATAGTGCATCTGATATTTAGTTTCGTGTTTGTAAGTTATAATGTTTGGAGTTGCATCTCCTGGTCCTTCTTATGATTTACCACTTAAGTTACATATTCCATCACCATTCATGTACTGTTCTCTGAGTATTTTTCTTGTGAATACTGTGGACTGTGATGTCCAAGATTTCTTTACACCCATGTCAAGGGAGGAAATGGCGGAAGCTGCGCACAGAGGAAGAAGCAGAGTTATAGTTGTAAATGAAGAGAGAAGTATGTGTTGTGATAATGATAGAATTACTGATAGAATAAACACACCTTCATTATCTCTGAAGTATTAACAAGAATTTTGCTCATATTAATTAACCATCACATTGTTGCTGCTGCTGCTGCGTGCGTGCGTGCGTCTGTCTGTCGTCTTCTGTCTGTCTGTACTCACCTAACTGTGGTTGCAGGGGTCGATTCATAGCTCCTGCCCCGCCAGGAGTGTGTGTGTGTGTACTCACCTATTTGTGGTTGCAGGGGTCGGGTCACAGCTGGTCATGCCCCTTCGCTGGTCTACCTGGAATCTATCTACCTACCTGGAGGGTATTCTGGGGATCAACGCTCCCGCGGCCCGGTCCACGACCAGGCCTCCCGGTGGAACAGTGCCGGATCAACTAGGCTGTTACTGCTGGCTGCACGTAGTCCAACGTACGAACCACAGCCCGGCTGATCCAACACTGACTTTAGGTATCTGTCCAGCTCCCTCTTGAAGACAACCAGGGGTCTATTGGTAATTTCCCTTATGCCTGGTGGAAGAATGTTGAACAGTCTTGGGCCCCGGACACTTATGTGTGACAGTGACCCCCCCAACTTTTCATTGGGGGTATGTTGCATCGCCTGCCAAGTCTTTTGCTTTCGTAGGGAGTGATTTCTGTGTGTAGATTAGGGACCAGTCCCTCCAGGATCTTCCAGGTGTAGATTATGATGTATCTCTCTCGCCTGCGCTCCAGTGAGCTCCAGCTTCGTATGTGTGTGTGTTTAGACTGGTGATAAGAACATAAGAAAGGAAGAACGCTGCAGTAGGCCTGTTGGCCCATAGTGGGCATTTACAAATCCATCTCACTAACAGAATATTTGCCCAACCACAATATGCTCTGATGAATATCTACTCATGTGCAAGTCCCACTCAAATCCAGCCCCTGATAGCGCTATGTGAGGAACGTGTACGTATCCGCGTGTACGTGAATGGTTTAAATGTGTGGACGTTAATGTGTGTGCATATAGGCTTGTGTGTACGTGGTGAGTACGTGTACATATGTAGATGGGTCCTTGTGAGTGCGTCTGTGCAGGTGCATATGAGTGGTGTGTGTGTATATACGCATGCGTACGTTCTTGTACGTATTAATGTATTTATTATTATCAAAGGGGAAGCGTAAAGCCGTAGGGGTCATACAACACCGGTGTATGCCCAAAGAAGATAGTAGTCCTAACCCCTTGAATCAAGAGCCCTACAGCAGCATCAAGGCACCTTTCCCCTTGAAGGAGGTACAGATGTAAACAGCAGCACATGTGTGGGGGTCCTAGACCCCCTCCACACCTATTCACTCCCACCTGGCCTGGTTAAACATTGAATTCTATGAGTCTTTTGATTTCCTTCTTCTCCTCTTTGCCCTCCTAATTTATTCCTTCCTCCTCCTCTTAGTCTTTACCAGCTCCTTTCACCTCTTCTGATTCTCGTGTTCATCTCTTCCTCTGTTATACTCGTCAGTTTAAAACTGAACTTTGTGTTACCTCCAATTCCTTCTCCTCTCCCTCCTTCTCATCTTCCTCCTCCTTTCGTCTCACTATTTACTTCTTTGCTTCGTCTGTTCCTGCCTTTCATAACCCTATTCTTTATTTCTTCCTTATGATCCTATTCTCCCTCTTCAGTACTACTTTCCTTCATTCTTCCCCTCATCGTCCTCCTCCCCTTCCTCCCTTTACCCCTCTTTAATCTCTTCCTCCTTATCCTCCATCTCCTCTCATCTTCCTCCTTTACTACCAGCTCCTCTTCCTCATAATCCTCCGCCTTCTAATCCTCCGGCATTAATTCTCCTCCTCGTCTTCTGCCTCCTCCTCCGTCTTTTCCATTTTCTCCTGCTTACCCTCCTGCTGCTCCTGCTGACAGCTCCTTGGCTGGAGGCTCCAGTATTGGGCGTCCAGAACACGCAACAAGTCTGTACACACAACTGCCGCTCACAGCTGGAATATGCAACAAGTATGATGGAGGTTCTTCCCCTTGCAATATGCAGCTGTGTGTGTGTGTGTGTGTGTTTGGGTCGTTACTCGGCTCTTGGCTCCGGCTTCGAGATCACTTTGATCGGCATCACTGATTACTGACATCTCTTGATGTATTGAGTTCGCCTCCACCACTGCCTCATTTTCAACCAACCTGAGACTAAAGAAATACCTCCTTACATCTCTGTGCCTCACCTGTGTCTTCACTTTCAACGCCCCCTTGATACTGGTCCCCTTGATTCACATATATCACCCTCTCCCTGTCAAATCGATTCATATATTACAACAATGACCTTTATCGTTCTTCTCGCTACCAAAATCATCAGATTTATTTCCTGTAGAGTTTCATAGTGCACATATCCCTGTTCTGCTGCTAATTAGGTTGCAGATTTTTGGATCTTTGCTAGGTGCTTCACATGTATGGTCAGGTGTGGGTTACATGTTTGTGTACTTAGTGATTCGATTAATATAGGTCTTACTGAAGGCTTCTTTGTACTAGTTCCGAGATTTGCTATTCTTGCATTTACCGGTTTGTGTAATTTTGTTGATATATTTTGTCTTACATTTATTCCTTCCCTTCCAGGTCCTTTTCGTTATCTGGCGTTTGTAGTTCCCCTCTGTCGATATTGTACTGTCTGGTTTCCCCTCTCTCCTTGCTCCATGAGCTTTATTAAACCTCGTCTTAAAGTTATGTATGGTTACTGCCTCCACTACGTCACTTGCCAGACTATTCCACTTCCTGACAACTCAATGACTAAAGAAATACTACCTAACATCCCTTTGACTCATCTGGTCTGTCTGGTTTCCCTTATCTTGCATTTGGGTTGCACTCGAGAGGCCACTTGATTGACCATGTACGTAATTCGTCAAGATGTTTCTGAACCTCGACAATGTTTTTTTCAGTACTTCTCGTAATGTTTACATCATAACAAGAGACTCAGTCCCATTTGGTAGATCTTTTTCATGTATTGGGAGCAGCAGAACCTCGCTCGTTTTTCTCCCATTTTGATTTCTCATCCCTTACTAGGTACTTCTAGCACTACCTTCTAACCCTGCCTGCTTTAATTTCAGAATTTTCCTCTGGTTTTAGTATTGTATCAAGTGTTTTAAAGCAGTCAGAGCAGATACAGTCCACCCAGCCCCATCTTTCTTGTTTTATCTCGTTGATTTTCGTGTGTGTGTACTCAGCTATTTGTGGTTGCAGGGGTCGATTCACAGCTCCTAGTTCCGCCCATTCTCTCCATGCTCCAAGAGCATTATACAGATCCTCCACTTCGTCCCCCTCCAGACTGTTCCACTTCCTGACAACTCTGACTGAAGAAGTACTTCCTAACATCCCCGTGACTCGTGTGATTTTCAACTTCCAGATCTGTCCCCTTGTTACTGAGAGTTGCCCGAGTTATTTAGAGAGTTGCCCGAGTTATTTAGAGAGTTGCCCGAGTTATTTACATATTTGCAAAAGAGTTAATTTACACAGCTTATTAAAAATTGAAATTTTTAATGGGGTGGAGGGGTAAGCCAGCGGAAGGTCTCGGTCAGATGACCAAAAGCTCCAGCTGTGGGTCATCATATGACTAAGACCCACGTCAGGAAACACTTGTCCTGGTTCCTGACAAACAAAACACCTGACATAAAAACTGCAGGTACTACAATGGTACTACAGTGGTACTACAATGGTACTACAGTGGTACTACAATGGTACTACAGTGGTACTACAATGGTACTACAGTGGTACTACAATAGTACTACAGTGGTATTACAATGGTACTACAATGGTACCACAGTGGTATTACAATGGTACCACAGTGGTATTACAATGGTACTACAGTGGTACTACAATGATACTACAGTGGTATTACAATGGTACTACAGTATTACAATGGTACTACAGTGGTATTACAATGGTACTACAGTGGTATTACAATGGTACTACAGTGGTACTACAATGGTACTACAGTGGTACTACAATAGTACTACAGTGGTATTACAATGGTACTACAATGGTACCACAGTGGTATTACAATGGTACCACAGTGGTATTACAATGGTACTACAGTGGTACTACAATGGTACTACAGTGGTATTACAATGGTACTACAGTATTACAATGGTACTACAGTGGTATTACAATGGTACTACAGTGGTATTACAATGGTACTACAGTGGTATTACAATGGTACTACAGTGATACTACAATGGTACTACAGTGGTACTACAATGGTACTACAGTGGTACTACAGTGGTACTACAATAGTACTACAGTGGTATTACAATGGTACTACAATGGTACCACAGTGGTATTACAATGGTACCACAGTGGTATTACAATGGTACTACAGTGGTACTACAATGGTACTACAGTGGTATTACAATGGTACTACAGTGGTATTACAATGGTACTACAGTGGTATTGCAATGGTACTACAGTGGCATTACAATGGTACTACAGTGGTACTACAATGGTACTACAATAGTACCACAGTGGTACTACAATGGCACTACAGTGGTACTACAATGGTACTACACTGGTACTTCACTGTTGCTAAACCTGTACTACAGTGGTACTGCACCTGTACTACAGTAGTACTACGATGGTACTCTGGTACTACACCTGTACTACAGTGGTACTACACCTGTACTACAGTGGTACTACACCTGTACTACAGTGGTACTACACCTGTACTACAGTGGTACTACACCTGTACTACAGTGGTACTACACCTGTACTACAGTGGTACTACACCTGTACTACAGTGGTACTACACCTGTACTACAGTGGTACTACACCTGTACTACAGTGGTACTACACCTGTACTACAGTGGTACTACACCTGTACTACACTGAAACTACACCTGTACTACAGTGGTACTACACCTGTACTACAGTGGTACTACACCTGTACTACAGTGGTACTACACCTGTACTATACTGAAACTACACCTGTACTACAGTGGTACTACAGTGGTACTACACTGGAACTACACCTGTACTACAGTGGTACTACACTGGAACTACACCTGTACTACACTGGAACTACACCTGTACTACAGTGGTACTACACTGGAACTACACCTGTACTACAGTGGTACTACACTGGAACTACACCTGTACTACAGTGGTACTACAGTGGTACTACACTGGAACTACACCTGTACTACAGTGGTACTACAGTGGTACTACAATGGTACTACACCTGTACTACAGTGGTACTACAATGGTACTACACCTGTACTACAGTGGTACTACACCTGTACTACAGTAGTACTACGATGGTACTACAATGGTACTACAGTGGTACTACACCTGTACTACACTGAAACTACACCTGTACTACATTGGTACTACACCTGTACTACAGTGGTACTACAGTGGTACTACACTGGAACTACACCTGTACTACAGTGGTACTACACCTGTACTACAGTGGTACTACACTGGTGCTACATTCATACTCTGGAACTTCACTGGTTCTACATTTCTACTATAACCAGTACATCGTTAGTACTACAATGGTACCTTGTCCCTAACTTCTGATACATCCCTTGAGAGAAACACTGGAAATAACGAAAAAAAAACCTGAGAGAATAAAAGAAAATAAAAGAAAGTAGTAAAGAAGAAACTGAGAGATGGAAAATTGAATCGTATTTAAACTTGTGTTAACAAGAAAAAACTTAAACCAATCAAAAAACAGAAAAGGCAAAAACCTCCATTGAGAAAAAAAGTCAAAAACCCAATTTGAAAAATGTTGAATTAACGAGGAAAATCTGAAAGCTTCAAGACTTTCTTTTTTCCCTCAGACTTTGTTTACTTTCTATCATTGATGAAAGAAATGACTGCCGAGTGTACGACCCTGTGACTGTTGCTGCTTGGTTTACCTGTGACTGTTGCTGCTTGGTTTACCTGTGACTGTTGCTGCTTGGTTTACCTGTGACTGTTGCTGCACCTGTGACTGCTGCTGCTTGGTTTACCTGTGACTGTTGCTGCTTGGTTTACCTGTGTATGTTGCTGCTTGGTTTACCTGTGACTGTTGCTGCTTGGTTTACCTGTGTCTGTTGCTGCTTGGTTTACCTGTGACTGCTGCTGCTTGGTTTACCTGTGACTGTTGCTGCTTGGTTTACCTGTGACTGTTGCTGCTTGGTTTACCTGTGACTGTTGCTGCTTGCTTTACCTGTGACTGTTGCTGCTTGGTTTACCTGTGACTGTTGCTGCTTGGTTTACCTGTGACTGTTGCTGCTTGGTTTACCTGTGACTGTTGCTGCACCTGTGACTGCTGCTGCTTGGTTTACCTGTGACTGTTGCTGCTTGGTTTACCTGTGTCTGTTGCTGCTTGGTTTACCTGTGACTGTTGCTGCTTGGTTTACCTGTGTCTGTTGCTGCTTGGTTTACCTGTGACTGCTGCTGCTTGGTTTACCTGTGACTGTTGCTGCTTGGTTTACCTGGGACTGCTGCTGCTTGGTTTACCTGTGACTGCTTTTGTTGTTGCTACTACTGCTGCTGCTGCTGTTGATTCTTCTGCTACTGTTTCTGACACTGCTTCTGCTGTTGATGCTGCTACTGTTGTTGTTGATACTACTACTACTACTGTTGCTGACACTGTTTCTGTTGTTACTATTACTGCTGCTGCTGTTACTACTAATGCTACTTCTGCTGCTGCTGTTACTACTAATGCTACTTCTGCTGTTGCTGCTACTACTAATGCTACTTCTGCTGCTACTATTGCAGGTACTGCTGATTCTGTTGCTGTGGCTTTTGCTGATACTACAATTACTACTGCTGCTGCTATTGCGGCTGCAATTATTACTACTATTGCAACTACTACGACTACTACTGCTGCTGCTGCTGCGGCTGCTGCTGTTGCTACGACTACTGCTGCTGCTGCTTTGCTGCTGCTGTTCCTGCCGTCCACTGAGAAAATGTTATGGGCCACAGCAAGATGCTACCACTGAGGTGACTTCTGCTGTCATGAAAGGCCAGCGCTCTGAGCAGGCCAGTAATAAACCTCTGAGCCCTGTAGTTTACCCCAAATTAACAATAGCGCTGCCTGGGCTGTTGCTTTTGTTGCCTGACCTGAGCTGCCCTGCCGTCAGCCTCGACCTGAGCAACACGTCAAGAATTATCTCTTCAAGGGCGGACAGCGGACGATTATTAGTCATTATAGGTAAAAGGTTTGTGTAATCCTGGCAGGAGGGAAGCTGGGTAATGGAATGAGGTCATTTGGGAATTGTGTCTCAACTGTGATGATTTTGTGGCGAGGACAACAGCGTGCAGATTGTGACGTTGTTGTCCTCTTGTTATGACTGGGGTTATGTGAAGATTATTTGTTCACTAATTATTAGTAGTAGTATTAGATGTCGAAGAGGTGATAGTAATAATAGAGGTAATAGTACTAGAAGTGTTAGTTGAAATAATAGTAATTCTTAAAACAGTAATAATATTAATAGCAATAGTAATATTAATAACAGTAATAGCAGCAGTAGTAATAATTGTAATAGCAGTAGTAGTAGTAGTACTAATAATACTAAAGCAGTAATAGTAGCAGTAGTAATAGTAGCAGTAGTAACAGCAGAAGTAATGGTAACAGCAGTAATAACAGTAACAGAAGTAATAGCAGAAGTTATAACAGTAGTAACAGTAACAGCAGTAGTAACAGCAGCAATAGTAGTAGTAATAACAGCATCAATAGTAGCAGTAATAACAGCAGCAATAGTAGCAGTAATAACAGCAGCAATAGTAGCAGTAGTAACTGCAGCAATAGTAGCAGTAGTAACAGCAGCAATAGTAGCAGCAGTAACAGCGACAATAGTAGCAGTAATAACAGCAGCAATAGTAGCAGTAATAACAGCAGCAATAGTAGCAGTAATAACAGCAACAATAGTAGCAGTAGTAACTGCAGCAATAGTAGCAGTAGTAACAGCAGCAATAGTAGCAATAGTAACAGCAACAATAGTAGCAGTAGTAACAGCAGCAATAGTAGCAGTAGTAACAGCAGCAATAGTAGCAGTAATAACAGCAGCAATAGTAGCAGCAGTAACAGCGTCAATAGTAGCAGTAATAACAGCGTCAATAGTAGCAGTAATAACAGCAGCAATAGTAGCAGTAATAACAGCAGCAATAGTAGCAGTAATAACAACAGCAATAGTAGCAGTAATAACAGCAACAATAGTAGCAGTAGTAACTGCAGCAATAGTAGCAGTAGTAACAGCAGCAATAGTAGCAATAGTAACAGCAACAATAGTAGCAGTAGTAACAGCAGCAATAGTAGCAGTAATAACAGCAGCAATAGTAGCAGTAGTAACAGCAGCAATAGTAGCAGTAGTAACAGCAGCAATAGTAGCAGTAGTAACAGCAGCAATAGTAGCAGTAGTAACAGCAGCAATAGTAGCAGTAGTAACAGCAGCAATAGTAGCAGTAGTAACAGTAGCAATAGTAGCAGTAGTAACAGCAGCAATAGTAGCAGTAGTAACAGCAGCAATAGTAGCAGTAGTAACAGCAGCAATAGTAGCAGTAGTAACAGTAGCAATAGTAGCAGTAGTAACAGCAGTAATAGTAGCAGTAGTAACAGCAGTAATAGTAGCAGTAGTAACAGCAGCAATAGTAGCAGTAGTAACCCCAGCAATAGTAGCAGTAGTAACCCCAGCAATAGTAGCAGTAGTAACAGCAGCAATAGTAGCAGTAGTAACAGCAGCAATAGTAGCAGTAGTAACAGCAGCAATAGTAGCAGTAATAGTAGCAGTAGTAACAGCAGCAATAGTAGCAGTAATAGCAGCAATAGTAGCAGTAGTAACAGCAGCAATAGTAGCAGTAGTAACAGCAGCAATAGTAGCAGTAGTAACAGCAGCAATAGTAGCAGTAGTAACAGCAGCAATAGTAGCAGTAGTAACAGCAGCAATAGTAGCAGTAGTAACAGCAGCAATAGTAGCTGTAGTAACAGCAGCAATAGTAGCAGTAGTAACAGCAGCAATAGTAGCAGTAGTAACAGTAGCAGTAGTAACAGTAGCAGTAGTAACAGCAGCAATAGTAGCAGTAGTAACAGTAGCAATAGTAGCAGTAGTAACAGCAGCAATAGTAGCAGTAGTAACAGCAGCAATAGTAGCAGTAGTAACAGCAGCAATAGTAGCAGTAGTAGCAGCAATAGTAGCAGTAGTAACAGCAGTAATAGTAGCAGTAGTAACAGCAGTAATAGTAGCAGTAGTAACAGCAGTAATAGTAGCAGTAGTGACAGCAGCAATAGTAGCAGTAGTAACATCAGCAATAGTAGCAGTAGTAACAGCAGCAATAGTAGCAGTAGTAACAGCAGCAATAGTAGCAGTAGTAAGTGCAGCAATAGTAACAGTAGTAGCAGCAATAGTAACAGTAGTAGCAGCAATAGTAACAGTAGTAGCAGCAATAGTAGCAGTAGTAACAGCAGCAATAGTAGCAGTAATAACAATAGTAGCAGTAGTCTCTAGATGACACATGGACTCCCAAAATCAAGGATATTTTAGTAAATAAACTTCACTGTGAATGCAACAAAACATTCGCAAGTAAGTGAATTTTTTATTTGTTTTGAAGTGGTGAGGATTCATAGTGGCGAGACGCCCCTTGACACCAGATATTTATTAACCTTTTTCATCTTTTTGAAGTTTAAAAGCACCAGAGGTCGTGTGTGTGTGTGTGTGTGTGTGTGTGTGTGTGTGTGTGTGTGTGTGTGTGTGTGTGTGTGTGTTGTGTCGTGCCGAATAGCAGGCGAGTTTGGACCTCAAGTTATTTGATAAAGATCGAAACATCAATTAAGTCTTCTCGCTTAATTTTAGGCCATTTTTCAATTGTTGCAGCCTCGGTATTGTGACTTTTTCTTCTTCTCAAAAGGATATATGTGATCGTTTTACCATGAAAAAGACAGGTAACATATTGCCATCAATCTGTCTGTTTGTATGTGTCAATCAAGCTGTCAGTCGTGACGTACCAAATCAGCTTTTTGTGTGTCGGTAAGATTGTTGATCTAGGATCTGTCGGCGAGTTATCATTTGATCAAGGAGAATTTTACTTGTGGTTCGTTGACTGGCTGGTTCTTTCGTTCGTTGACTGGCTGGTTCTTTCGTTCGTTGACTGGCTGGTTGGTTCGTTGACTGGCTGGTTGGTTCGTTCTTTGATTGGTTGGTTAATGGGGTTTAAAGTCTATCTACTACACGAGGGTCATTAAGACTGCATGTCACCTGTACACCGCCAGTCAAGAATACTTTAATAACTCACATATGGATTAATTTAAATTTTATTTACTACTTACAAATACACTCCTCCAGATGAATACTATACACACTGCTACCGTCTGTGTATACACAAGACACACATGTTTCTCAGAATACAAAGTAACGTCAGAACTTTTATAAAATATTATTGCCATTTACACACACACACCACACACACACATACACACACACACACACACACACACACACACACACACACACCACACACATACACACACACACTCATGCACATATACACACACTCAGAGGAGTCAAGAGAGATGTTAGGAAGTATTTATTTTGCCACAGAGTTGTCAGGAAGTGGAATAGTCTGGCAAGTGACGTAGTGGAGGCAGGAACCATACATAGCTTTAAGACGAGGTTCGATAAAGCTCGTGGAGCAGGGAGAGAGAGGACATAGTAGCGATCAGTGAAGAGGGGGGCCAGGAGCTATGTCTCGACCCCTGATACCACAAATAGGTGAGTATATATATATATATACACACACACACATATTAATAAACAATGAGCTTGGGTCATGTATTTAAAGTTCTTAATGAGAGTTCGTATTAAATTTGTAATTTCAAAAAAAAAAAAAATTGTCTAATTTTGTCAATTTCAAATTTCGGCAATAACAAACTAAGATGTTTTATTCTGTGTTACTTATATCGAACCCAGGTTCTAACTATTGTACACGTTCTCCTCGTTTTTCAGTGGTACTGCAGGTGTGTGTGGAGGAAACAGGTTGAATGAGCATTATCCGGTGATCGAACCCTGAGCGTTTTGGTTGTGAGCTGAATGCTCTGTATAGTGAGCAGTTAGTCTTCCTTTCGGTCGGTCGGTCGGTAGGTCTGTCTTTCTGTATCAATATCCCTGTTTCTGTCTTCCTGTCTGTTCTTCTGGTCAGTCTGTCTGCCTCTCTCTCTCTGCCTCTCTGTCTCTGCCTCTCTCTCTCTGCCTCTCTCTCTGCCTCTGTGCCTCTCTGCCTCTCTCCCTCTCTCCCTCTCTCTCTCCCTCTCTGCCTCTCTCCCTCTCTGCCTCTCTCCCTCTCTGCCTCTCTCCCTCTCTCTCTCCCTCTCTATGCCTCTCTCTCTGCTCTCTCTCTCTCTGCCTTCTGCCTCTCTCTCTCTCTCTTCTCTCTCTCTCTCTCTCTCTCTCTCTCTCTCTCTCTGCCTCTCTCTCTGCCTCTCTCTCTCCCTCTCTGCCTCTCTCCCTCTCTGCCTCTCTCCTCTCTGCCTCTCTCTCTCTCTCTGCCCTCTCTGCCTCTCTCTCCTCTCTCTCTCTGCCTCTCTCTGCCTCTCTCTCTCTCTCTCTCTCTGCCTCTCCTCTGCTTCTCTCTCTCCTCTACTCCTCTCTCCTCTGCCTGCCTCATCTCTCCTCTCTGCTCTCTCTCTGCCTCTCTGCCTCTCTCTCTGCCTCTCCTCTCTCTCTCTCTCTCTCTCTCTCTCTCTCTCTCTCTCTCTCTCTCTCTCTCTCTCTCTCTCGTAATAACCCCAGTCATAACAAGAGGACAACAACGTCACAATCTGCACGCTGTTGTCCTCGCCACAAAATCATCACAGTTGAGACACAATTCACAAATGACCTCATTCCATTACCCAGCTTCCCTCCTGCCAGGATTACACAAACCTTTTACCTATAATGACGAATAATCGTCCGCTGTCCGCCCTTGAAGAGATAATTCTTGACGTGTTGCTCAGGTCGAGGCTGACGGCAGGGCAGCTCAGGTCAGGCAACAAAAGCAACAGCCCAGGCAGCGCTATTGTTAATTTGGGGTAAACTACAGGGCTCAGAGGTTTATTACTGGCCTGGTCAGAGCGCTGGCCTTTCATGACAGCAGAAGTCACCTCAGTGGTAGCATCTTGCTGTGGCCCATAACATTTTCTCAGTGGACGGAAGGAACAGCAGCAGCAAAGCAGCAGCAGCAAAGCAGCAGCAGCAGTAGTCGTAGCACTCCAGGAGCAGTAGTCAGCAAACGCAGCAGCAGCAGCAGCAGTAGTAGTCGTAGTAGTTGCAGTAATAGTAATAATTGTAGCCGCAATAGCAGCAGCAGTAGTAATTGTAGTATCAGCAAGAGCCACAGCAACAGCAGAAGTAGCATTAGTAGTAACAGCAGCAGCGGTAATAGTAACAACAGCAACAGTGTCAGAAACAGCAGTAGTAGTATCAACAACAGCAGCAACAGCAACAGCAGTAGTAGCATAAACAGCAGCAGCAGTAGTCAACAGCAGAGTAGCATACAGTAGTAACAGCACACAAGACAACAGCACAGGTAGAACCAGCAGCAGAGTACAAGCAACAGACAGGAACAAGCAGCAACAGTCAAGGTAAACCAAAGACAGTCAGGTAAACAGGAACAGTCACAGGTAAACCAAGCAGCAACAGTCACAGGTAACAAGCAGCAAAGCACAGTAACAACAGCAACAGTACAGGTAAACCAAGCAGCAACAGTCACAGGTAAACCAAGCAGCAACAGTCACAGGTAACACCAAGCAGCAACAGTCACAGGTAAACCAAGCAGCAACAGTCACAGGTAAACAGCAGCAACAGTCGGTAACCAAGCAGCAACAGTCACAGGTAACAAGCAGCAACAGTCACAGGTAAACCAAGCAGCAACAGTCACAGGTAAACCAAGCAGCAACAGTCACAGGTAAACCAAGCAGCAACAGTCACAGGTAAACCAAGCAGCAACAGTCACAGGTAAACCAAGCAGCAACAGTCACAGGTAAACCAAGCAGCAACAGTCACAGGTAAACCAAGCAGCAACAGTCACAGGTAAACCAAGCAGCAACAGTCACAGGTAAACCAAGCAGCAACAGTCACAGGTAAACCAAGCAGCAACAGTCCAGGTAAACCAAGCAACAGTCACAGGTAAACCAAGCAGCAACAGTCACAGGTAAACCAAGCAGCAACAGTCACAGGTAAACCAAGCAGCAACAGTCACAGGTAAACCAAGCAGCAACAGTCACAGGTAAACCAAGCAGCAACAGTCACAGGTAAACCAAGCAGCAACAGTCACAGGTAAACCAAGCAGCAACAGTCACAGGTAAACCAAGCAGCAACAGTCACAGGTGAAACCCAAAGCAGCAACAGTCACAGGTAAACCAAGCAGCAACAGTCACAGGTAAACCAAGCAGCAACAGTCACAGGTAAACCAAGCAGCAACAGTCACAGGTAAACCAAGCAGCAACAGTCACAGGTAAACCAAGCAGCAACAGTCACAGGTAAACCAAGCAGCAACAGTCACAGGTAAACCAAGCAGCAACAGTCACAGGTAAACCAAGCAGCAACAGTCACAGGTAAACCAAGCAGCAACAGTCACAGGTAAACCAAGCAGCAACAGTCACAGGTAAACCAAGCAGCAACAGTCACAGGTAAACCAAGCAGCAACAGTCACAGGTAAACCAAGCAGCAACAGTCACAGGTAAACCAAGCAGCAACAGTCACAGGTAAACCAAGCAGCAACAGTCACAGGTAAACCAAGCAGCAACAGTCACAGGTAAACCAAGCAGCAACAGTCACAGGTAAACCAAGCAGCAACAGTCACAGGTAAACCAAGCAGCAACAGTCACAGGTAAACCAAGCAGCAACAGTCACAGGTAAACCAAGCAGCAACAGTCACAGGTAAACCAAGCAGCAACAGTCACAGGTAAACCAAGCAGCAACAGTCACAGGTAAACCAAGCAGCAACAGTCACAGGTAAACCAAGCAGCAACAGTCACAGGTAAACCAAGCAGCAACAGTCACAGGTAAACCAAGCAGCAACAGTCACAGGTAAACCAAGCAGCAACAGTCACAGGTAAACCAAGCAGCAACAGTCACAGGTAAACCAAGCAGCAACAGTCACAGGTAAACCAAGCAGCAACAGTCACAGGTAAACCAAGCAGCAACAGTCACAGGTAAACCAAGCAGCAACAGTCACAGGTAAACCAAGCAGCAACAGTCACAGGTAAACCAAGCAGCAACAGTCACAGGTAAACCAAGCAGCAACAGTCACAGGTAAACCAAGCAGCAACAGTCACAGGTAAACCAAGCAGCAACAGTCACAGGTAAACCAAGCAGCAACAGTCACAGGTAAACCAAGCAGCAACAGTCACAGGTAAACCAAGCAGCAACAGTCACAGGTAAACCAAGCAGCAACAGTCACAGGTAAACCAAGCAGCAACAGTCACAGGTAAACCAAGCAGCAACAGTCACAGGTAAACCAAGCAGCAACAGTCACAGGTAAACCAAGCAGCAACAGTCACAGGTAAACCAAGCAGCAACAGTCACAGGTAAACCAAGCAGCAACAGTCACAGGTAAACCAAGCAGCAACAGTCACAGGTAAACCAAGCAGCAACAGTCACAGGTAAACCAAGCAGCAACAGTCACAGGTAAACCAAGCAGCAACAGTCACAGGTAAACCAAGCAGCAACAGTCACAGGTAAACCAAGCAGCAACAGTCACAGGTAAACCAAGCAGCAACATTCACAGGTAAACCAAGCAGCAACAGTCACAGGTGCAGCAACAGTCACAGGTAAACCAAGCAGCAACAGTCACAGGTAAACCAAGCAGCAACAGACACAGGTAAACCAAGCAGCAACAGTCACAGGTAAACCAAGCAGCAGCAGTCACAGGTGCAGCAACAGTCACAGGTAAACCAAGCAGCAACAGTCACAGGTAAACCAAGCAGCAACAGTCACAGGTAAACCAAGCAGCAACAGTCACAGGTAAACCAAGCAGCAACATTCACAGGGTCGTACACTCGGCAGTCATTTCTTTCATCAATGATAGAAAGTAAAAAAAAGTCTGAGGGAAAAAAGAAAGTCTTGAAGCTTTCAGATTTTCCTCGTTAATTCAACATTTTTCAAATTGGGTTTTTGACTTTTTTTACTCAATGGAGGTTTTTGCCTCTTTTTTTTTTTTTTTTGATTGGTTTAACTTTTTTCCTGTTAACGGAAGTTTCTATACGATTTATTTTTTATTGTTTTTTTTTCTTTATCAGTTTATTCTTTAATTTCCTCCTCACTTATGTTTTTCTTTATGTTCCTTCTTCTTTACGTTCCATTCCTCATTTTTGTCCTCAAATTTGCTCCCAACCTTGTCTTTTTCTCTCTCTCTCTCTCTCTCTTCTCTCTTTTTTTCTTTTTTTTATTTTTCTTCTCTTTATATATAATATATATTATTTATATATAATTTTATATATATAATATAATAACTTTATTCCTATATATACATTTTAATTTATAACTAAATTTATTCCTAGTATTCCATTTTCTCATTTACTCACTAACTATGTTCTCTTATTACCTTTTCCTCATTTAGTATCCTCTCTATTCCTTTATATCTCATTTTCTACTTTTCTCTTCTATGTCTCTCTCTCTCTCTCTCTCTCTGTCTCTGATATTCAATCTAAAATATGTATTCTCAGTGTATGAGTCTCTGTTCCAATGTACCATTGTAGTACCAGCCTAAAACTATGGTATTCCTAGTATAGTACCAGTGTTGTACCATTGTAGTACCAGCCTAAAACTATGGTATTCCTAGTATAGTACCAGTGTTGTACCATTGTAGTACCAGCTAAACTATGGTATTCTAGTATGTCCATTTTACCATTGTAGTACCAGCCTAAAACTATGGTATTCCTAGTATAGTACCAGTGTTGTACCATTGTAGTACCAGCCTAAAACTATGGTATTCCTAGTATAGTACCAGTGTTGTACCATTGTAGTACCTAAAACTATGGTATTCCTAGTATAGTACCAGTTTGTACATTTTGTACCAGCCTAAAACTATGGTATTCTAGTATAGTACCAGTGTTGTACCATTGTAGTACCAGCCTAAACTAGTATTCTAGTATATGTATGTAGTCCAGCCTAAAACTATGGTATTCTAGTATAGTACCAGTATTGTACAATTGTAGTATCAGCCTAAAACTATGGTATTTCTAGTATAGTACCAGTGTTGTACCCTTGTAGTACCAGCCTAAAACTTTGGTATTCCTAGTATAGTACCAATGTTGTATCATTTTAGTACCAGCCTAAAACTATGGTATTCCTAGTATAGTACCAGTGTTGTACCATTGTGTACCAGCCTAAAACTATGGTATTCCTAGTATAGTACCAGTGTTGTACCATTGTAGTACCAGCCTAAAACTATGGTATTCCTAGTATAGTACCAGTGTTGTACCAACCTAAAACTATGGTATTCCTAGTATAGTACCAGTGTTATATCATTTTAGTACCAGCCTAAAACTATGGTATTCATAGTATAGTACCAGTGTTGTACCATTGTAGTACCAGCCTAAAACATGGTACTAGTATAGTACATTGTACCATGTAGTGCCTAAAACGATTAGTTAGTACCAGTGTTTTAACATTGTAGTACCAGCCTGAAACTATGGTACTAATAATATAGTCCCAGTGTTGTACTATTGTTGTACCAGCGTAAAACTATGGTATTCCTAGTATAGTACCAGTGTTGTACCATTGTAGTACCAGCCTAAAACTTTGGTAATTTAGTATAGTACCAGTGTTGTACCATTGTAGTACCAGCCTAAAACTATGGTACTAATAGTATAGTACCAGTGTTGTACCATTGTTGTACCAGCTTAAAACTATGGTATTTTTAGTACAGTACCAGTGTTATACCATTTTAGTACCAGCCTAAAACTATGGTATTCCTAGTATAGTACCAGTGTTGTACCATTGTAGTACCAGCCTAAAACTATGTATTCATAGTATAGTACCAGTGTTGTACCATTGTAGTACCAGCCTAAAACTATTGTACTAATAGTATAGTACCAGTGTTGTACCATTGTTGTACCAGCCTAAAACTATGGTATTCTAGTATAGTACCAGTGTTGTACTATTTTAGTACCAGCCTAAAACTATGGTATTAATAGTATAGTACCAGTGTTGTACCATTGTAGTACCAGCCTAAAACTATGGTATTCCTAGTATAATACCAGTGTTGTACCATTGTAGTACCAGCCTAAAACTATGGTACTCCTAGTATAGTACCAGTGTTGTACATTGTAGTACCAGCCTAAAACTATGGTACTAATAGTATAGTACCAGTGTTGTACCATTGTAGTACCAGCCTAAAACTATGGTATTTAGTATAGTACCAGTGTTGTACCATTGTAGTACCAGCCTAAAACTATGGTAAATTAGTATAGTACCAGTGTTGTACCATTGTAGTACCAGCCTAAAACTATGGTATTCCTAGTATAGTACAGTGTTGTACCATTGTACCACAGATGTTCCAGCAGTTTTTAATTCCTTAACTTTAGAAAAAAACTGTTTTAAAAACATTTTGAGCTAATTTTATTTTTACATTCTTGAAATTTTATGTAAATTCTTGTAAATATGTAAATACGATAATTCGTTTATAGTCTATTATAATTCTCTATAGTGTTTATCCTCGTGTCTATTCTGCAGTCCATTCCATCTTCTATTTTCTCTATTCTGGTCCATCTTCGTGTTTTCTATTTTAGTCTCCTTTCTATTTCAGTCTGTTATCAAATCTAATATATCTTCTAGTCTATTCTCTAGGTTTATTTTCTAGTAGGTTTATTCTCTATTAGTTCTATCTTCCGTTGGTCTATGTAGGTTGATCTATGTAGGTTGATCTATGTAGGTTGATCTATGTAGGTTGATTTCTGTAGGTTGATTTCTGTAGGTTGATTTCTGTAGTTGTTCTGATTTCTGTAGGCTTTTGTAGTTTTCTGTAGGTTGATTTCTGTAGTTGATTTCTGTAGGTTGATTTCTGATATTTCTGAGTTGATTTCTGTAGGTTGATTTCTGTAGGTTGATTTCTGTAGGCTATTTCGATTGTCTGTAGGTTGATTTGTAGGTTGATCTGTAGGTTGATTTCTGTAGGTTGATTCTGTAGGTTGATTTCTGTAGGTTGATTTCTAGGTCTGATTTTGTAGGTTGATTTCTGTAGGTTGATTTCTGTAGGTTGATTTCTGTAGGTTGATTTCTGTAGGTTGATTTCTGTAGGTTGATTTCTGTAGGTTGATTTCTGTAGGTTGATTTCTGTAGGTTGATTTCTGTAGGTTGATTTCTGTAGGTTGATTTTGTAGGTTGATTTTGTAGGTTGATTTTGTAGGTTGTTTTTGTAGGTTGTTTGTAGGTTGATTTCTGTAGGTTGATTTATGTAGGTTGATTTCTGTAGGTTGATTTCTGTAGGTTGATTTCTGTAGGTTGATTTATGTAGGTTGATTTATGTAGGTTGATCTATGTAGGTTGGTCAGTCTAGGTTGGTCTAAGTTGAGTATAGACTAAAATTTCGTCTAATCACAACACTAACGTACCAACTTACTAACTACGGTGCCCGTGGCCTGGTGGCAAAAGCTCTAGCTTCACACGGTGAAGGTCCGGGTTCGATACCCGGCAGAGGTTGAAAACATTGGACGTGTTTCTTAACACCCAAAAGTAAAATAGGTACCTGGGTGTTAGTGAACTGGTATGGGTCGCATCCTGGGACAAAACTGACCTAATTTGCGGGAAATGCTCAGCATAACAAGGGACTTTCTATATAGTAGTATGTCATTGATGTCAGCTATGGTCTGTATACCTTGTACATGTACTTGTATACCTTGTACATGTACTTGTATACCTTGTACATGTACTTGTAGTACATGTATTTTCACTTGTAATGTATTCGTAATACTTGTACATTAGTCTGTAGTAAATAAAGATATATATTCACGTTGTGTGTGTTAGGTTTGACGTAGAAAACATTAAGGGAACTTAATTAAGTCTGGTCCCAAACGATATCTTGAGAATAACAATAACGATATCTTGAGAATAACAATAACGATATCTTGAGAATAACAATAACGATATCTTGAGAATAACAATAACGATATCTTGAGAATAACAATAACGATATCTTGAGAATAACAATAACGATATCTTGAGAATAATAACGATATCTTGAGAATAATAACGATATCTTGAGAATAACAATAACGATATCTCGAGAGTAACAGTTACGATATCTTAAGTAATAACCATCGATAGCCTAAGTAACAATAATAGAAGATACTCAGATTAAAAAAAACGACGATATCTTAAGTAACAAAGATATCGTAAGGAACAAAGTAATGATAACCTATGTAAGCAAGAAAACTTGTAAACAACTCTGTAAACATTGTAAGCAACTCTGTAACAATTGCAATCAACTTTGTAAACAACTGTATAAACAACTTTGTGAACCCTGAAAGTGTTTACCTCTTATCTATGTAAATCATATCAGACAACACAAATTCTGTCGTTGGTCCTAAAGATGTTACGTGGTGGTTGTGGGTAGTGGTGGTTGTGGGTAGTGGTGGTTGTGGGTAGTGGTGGTGGTTGTGGGTAGTGGTGGTAGTGGTGGTTGTGGGTAGTGGTGGTTGTGGGTAGTGGTGGTTGTGGGTAGTGGGTGGTGGTTGTGGGCAGTGGTTGTAGGTAGTGGTGGTTGTGGAGTGGTATGTGGCTAGTGGTGTGTGGGTAGTGGTGGTGGTGGTAGGTGGTTGTGGGTTGGTTGTGAGGGGTGGTGGTGGTTGTGGGTGGTAGTGGTGGTGGTTGTGGGTAGTGGTTGTGGGTAGCGGTGGTTGTAGCTAGTGGTAGTTGTGGCTAGTGGTGGTTGTGGGTAATGGTGGTTGTGAGTAGTGGTGGTGGTTGTGGGTAGCGGCAGTTGTGGCTAGTGGTGGTGTGGTGGTTGTGGGTAGTGGTTGGTCGTGCTTGTGGTTTTCGGTGGTTGCGGTAGTGGTTATTATTAGTGATTGATGGTATTGGTTGATGATGTTGTTTGTAGGGGACGCTTGGTAATGGTACTATTTGAAGTACTTATACTGGTGCTTCTGTTACTGGTGCTACTGTTACTGGTGCTACTGTTACTGGTGCTCTGTTACTGGTGCGTACTGCTGGTGCTCTGTTACTGGTGCCTACTGTTACTGGTGCTACTGTTACTGGTGCACTGCTGGTGCTGCTGTCTGTTACTGAGTGCACTGCTGGTGCTGCTACTTACTGGTCACTGTTACTGGTGCTACTGTTACTGGTGCCTGCTGGTGTTGCTACTGTTAACTGGTGCTACTGTTACTGGTGCTACTGTTACTGTGCTGCACTGGTGCAACTCTGTTACTGGTGCTACTGCTGGTGCGCTACTGTACTGCGCTGCTGCTACTGGTGCAAGCTGCTGTGGTACTGGTGCGCTACTGGTCGCTGCTGCTGGTGCTGCTGCTGTACTGGTGTAACTGGTGCTGCTGGTGCTACGCTGCTTGCTAGGTGCTGCTACTGGTGCTATGCTAGCTGGTTAGCTCTGCTGGTGCTGCATGCTGGTTCTGGTGCTGCTGTACTGGTGCTGCTACTGGTTACTGCTGCTGGTGCTGCTGCTGGTGCTGCTATGCACTGGCACTACTACTGCTGGTGCTGCTACTGGTGCTGCTGGTGCTGCTACTTGTGCTACTGCTGCTGCTGCTACTGGTCTCGCTGTGCTGCACTGGTCAACTGCTGCTGGTGCTACTGGTACTGTGTACTGGTACCTGCCGGGTGCTGCACTGGTGCAACTGCTGTGGTGCTACTGCACGTGCTTGCCGCCTGCTGGTGCTGCTACTGCGCTGCTCTGGTGCTGCTACTGGTACTACTGCTACTGGTGCTGCTACTGTGACTGCTGCTACTGGTACCGCTGCTGCTACTGGTACTACTGCTGCTGTACTGTGTCTGCTGCTGACTGGTCCGCGTGCACTGGTCTCTGCTACGGTGCGCTACTGGACTGCTGCTGGTGCTGCTACTGGTACTACTGCTGCTGCGCTGGTAGCGCTACTGCTACTGCCGTGCCTACTGGTACACTGCTGCTGGTGCTGCACTGGTACACGCGCTGCTACTGGTCTCGCTCCTGTGCCTACTGGCTCTGCTGCTGCTGGCTACTGCCGCTGCGTGCTACTGGTACACGCTGCTGCGTGACTGGTACTACTGCGCTGGTCGCTACTGGTACCTGCTGCTGCTGCTGCTGCTGCTACTGGCTACTGCTGCTTGCTGCACTGGTACTACTGGCTGCTGCTGGTGCTGCTATGGCTACGCGCTGCTGCTCTGGTACACGCTGCGCTGCACTGGCTCTGCTGCTGCCTCCGCTGATGCACTGCTGCTGCCTGGTGCTGCTACTGGTACACTGCTGGTGCTGCACTGGTACTACTGGTGCCACTGCTGGTGCTGCTACTGGTCTACTGGCGCTGGCTGCTGGTGCTGCTGTGCTGCACTGCTGCTGGCTGGTGCTGCTACTGGTACTACTGGTGCTGCTGCTGGTGCTGCTAGTGCTACTGCTGCTGCTGGTGCTGCTACTGGTACTACTGCTGCTGGTGCTGCTACTGGTACTACTGCTGCTGGTGCTGCTGCTAGTGCTACTGCTGCTGCTGCTACTGGTACTACTGCTGCTGCTGCTGCTACTGGTGCTGCTGCTGCTGGTACTGGTGCTGGTACTGGTGCTGCTGCTACTTGTGCTACTGCTGCTACTGCTACTGGTACTGCTACTGGTACTGCTGCTGCTGCTGGTAATCCAAAACACTGCAAAAGTTTTCCCCTCAAAGCGCAACAAATGGGTTTTAGAAAGTGAAGTTTGTCCCCAACTGAACGACTTTCCAGGAATATAGCGGAACATTCCACCAAACTTTGTCCCTATGTTTCCCTCCCTTCGTTCACCTCTTCTGTTTATGAAGAGAAATAAGAGCAAGAGCTGTAAATCCCGTTAGAGAGCAAGAGCTCTTAAGACACACTATTAAAAAAAGAGCCAACGAAGCAATTAGAAATAGTTTTAAAAGCTCTGGATTTAAGGAAAGCAGAAGCTAGGGGAAAAACGTCTGCCAGTGAAGGGAAAATTCCTGAAACGGGGAATTTTTCTCCTGGGTTGTTTACTCTGATTTACAAACTCGTTATCAATCACACGGGGAAGTATCCCCGCCGCTAGGTTCCCCACACGGGTCCGGGGCAGGGAAAAAGGGAAGAATATATGGACAGGATGAGGAAGAGTCTTCACAAGAGAAGGAAGAGAAGGATAGGGAGGAGGGGGATTGGAAGATACGGAAGAGGAGAATAGGAAAGTGGATAGGAAGGAGGATACGAAGGAGGAGAATAAGGAAGAGGAGGATAGAGATAAGGATAAACATTTGCAGGAGAACAGGAAGGAGGATCCGGAACAGAAGGATAGGGAGGAGGAGGAGAATAGGAAGGAGGATCCGGAACAGAAGGATAGGGAGGAGGAGGAGGAGAATAGGAAGGAGGATAGGGAGGAGGAAGAGAATAGGAAGGAGGATAGGGAAGAGGATAGTGGAGAAGATGAGAATGAGTGTACTTTAAGAGCTCCACAGTGTACCTGCTGCAGTCCACCAGAGTGTACCTGCTGCAATACACCAGGGTGTACCTGCTGCAGTCCACCAGAGTGTACCTGCTGCAGTCCACCAGAGTGTACCTGCTGCAGTCCACCAGAGTGTACCTGCTGCAGTCCACCAGAGTGTACCTGCTGCAGTCCACCAGAGTGTACCTGCTGCAGTACACCAGGTTGTACCTGCTGCAGTACACCAGAGTGTACCTGCTGCAGTACACCAGAGTGTACCTGCTGCAGTACACCAGAGTGTACCTGCTGCAGTCCACCAGGTGTACCTGCTGCAGTACACCAGGTGTACCTGCTGCAGTACACCAGGGTGTACCTGCTGCAGTACACCAGGGTGTACCTGCTGCAGTACACCAGGGTGTACCTGCTGCAGTACACCAGGTGTACCTGCTGCAGTCCACCAAGTGTACCTGCTGCAGTCCACCAGAGTGTACCTGCTGCAGTCCACCAGAGTGTACCTGCTGCAGTCCACCAGAGTGTACCTGCTGAGTCCACCAGGTGTACCTGCTGCAGTCCACCAGAGTGTACCTGCTGCAGTCCACCAGAGTGTACCTGCTGCAGTCCACCAAGTGTACCTGCTGCAGTCCACCAGAAGTGTACCTGCTGCAGTCCACCAGAAGTGTACCTGCTGCAGTCCACCAGGTGTACATGCTGAGTCAAGAGTGTACAGCTGCAGAAGAGTGTACCATGCTGCAGTCCACCAGGGTGTACCTGCTGCAGTACACCAGGGTGTACCTGCTGCAGTCCACCAGGGTGTACCTGCTGCAGTCCACCAGGGTGTACCTGCTGCAGTCCACCAGAGTGTACCTGCTGCAGTCCACCAGGGTGTACCTGCTGCAGTCCACCAGAGTGTACCTGCTGCAGTACACCAGAGTGTTACCTGCTGCAGTCCACCAGAGTGTACCTGCTGCAGTCCACCAGGTGTACCTGCTGCAGTCACCAGGGTGTACCTGCTGCAGTCACCAGGGTGTACCTGCTGCAGTCCCCCAGGGTGTACCTGCTGCAGTCCACCAGGTGTACCTGCTGCAGTCCACCAGGGTGTACCTGCTGCAGTCCACCAGGGTGTACCTGCTGCAGTCCACCAGAGTGTACCTGCTGCAGTCCACCAGAGTGTACCTGCTGCAGTCCACCAGAGTGTACCTGCTGCAGTCCACCAGAGTGTACCTGCTGCAGTCCACCAGAGTGTACCTGCTGCAGTACACCAGAGTGTACCTGCTGCAGTCCACCAGAGTGTACCTGCTGCAGTACACCAGGGTGTACCTGCTGCAGTACACCAGGGTGTACCTGCTGCAGTACACCAGGGTGTACCTGCTGCAGTACACCAGGGTGTACCTGCTGCAGTACACCAGGGTGTACCTGCTGCAGTACACCAGGTGTACCTGCTGCAGTACACCAGGTGTACCTGCTGCAGTCACCAGGGTGTACCTGCTGCAGTACACCAGGGTGTACCTGCTGCAGTACACCAGGGTGTACCTGCTGCAGTCCACCAGGGTGTACCTGCTGCAGTACACCAGGGTGTACCTGCTGCAGTCCACCAGGGTGTACCTGCTGCAGTCCACCAGGTGTACCTGCTGCAGTCCACCAGGTGTACCTGCTGCAGTCCACCAGGTGTACCTGCTGCAGTACACCGGAGTGTACCTGCTGCAGTACACCAGTGTACCTGCTGCAGTACACCAGAGTGTACCTGCTGCAGTACACTGCGGTCATTTCAACTGTGATATCTTCACACTTCTGATAAGACAGCTGAGTGAGTTATGGTCAATATGTCTTCTTTTTTTTGGACTACCTTTCCTTGGTTAGGATCTGATAGTTTTGTTTTCATTATATTGTTTCCAGTTTTTAGAGTGGGGGAGTGAGTGGGGAAGTGAGTGGGGAAGTGAGTGGGGGAGTGAGTGGGGGAGTGAGTGGGGGAGTGAGTGTAGAGAAAAGTCTCCAGTTTGAAAGTGGGATATCTCTCAGCCCTCAGCCCCTTTCAGCTCTCTGAGCGACTTAGCCCTAGCGGAAGGGGCTAGTGGACTCTTCTTTCCTCTCAAACAGCTTTATGAAGAACATATGTATGTACCATAGAGTCACGAGGCGCCTTCCTCTCCTTGCTAGAGTTTCTGGTCAACTACACAACGAGGCTAAACGAGAGTAGTTACTCTTTTCTCCATAGCTGGAAAATTAAGAGAAAACCTGCGCCCCACCTGATCTACAAGTTGGGACTCTCATGACTTCTAGTCTACAGCTAAATAAAAATAAACCTACTCTCTTGTGTTAATTCTGACTGTACAGTATAGCAGCGAGTGGATATAAAGCTGAACTCGGTATATTCCTTTGTGCGGACGTTGAACTGGAGAGCGCTTGGGCAGGGCAGGGCGACAAGCTAGGTTGAATTAAGACATTAGAGCGTAAACACGCCACAAATCTCCCGCTGAGAACGAAGAAAATAATGACTTTGTGGGGAAAACTCTGAAATTCTGTCAATCTCCAATAGGAAAACTAGTGTTAAAAAGAATCATGAGTGTATTAAATGCTGTATTATCCCGATAAAGTGTAAGACATCACCTATCGCGTAACGAATGGCCAAAGTGACTCCCTATCAACGAGTGAGGACGTAACTACGCATCGTTAACAGCCAACTCAAGACTTCTATCCCGGGATATACTTCCCCTACCACAAACTAGGGAAAATTGGGTCAGTTACGATACCCAGGTAAGTTCGGTCATACCCACATCTTTGCGTTAAGGAGGCATTAGACGTCTAGCCAGAAACTACAGACCACTAACTCTTAACATCACATATAAAAGTCTTCTAAAGGGTGATGAGACGCCAAATTATCAATTTTATGGAACTGCACAACTTGTACAACCCAAAACTAGCTAGAATTTACTGCGAGAAGATCACATAAGCTCCTTTGGGGGCAAATTGTATGAATAACTCACTTGTTAATCAACAGCCCCTGTGGACACTGAGACGGCATCCCGAAGGACTTTCCAGGGGGAGGCTGCTGGACATAGTGGTGTTAAAAGTTAAGTAACACTTGTGTTGGGTTTATTTTCATGCAGGAAAGTGTTCTTATCTAACAAGTTCTCCACATAGTGAAGGGGAGAGAGTGTGGAGGGGGAGAGGTGTGGAGGGGGAGAGAGTGTGGAGGGGAGAGAGTGTGGAGGGAGAGAGTGTGGAGGGGGAGAGAGTGTGGAGGGGGAGAGAGTGTGGAGGGGAGAGAGTGTGGAGGGGGAGAGAGTGTGGAGGGGAGAAAGTGTGGAGGGGGAGAGGTGTGGAGGGGGAGAGGTGTGAAGGGGAGATCGTGTGAAGGGGAGATCGTGGAGGGGAGATCGTGTGAAGGGGAGAGCGTGTGAAGAGGGAGAGCGTGTGAAAGGGAGAGGTGTGAAGGGGAGAGCGTGTGAAGGGGAGAGCGTGTGAAGGGGAGAGCGTGTGGAAGGGGAGAGCGTGTGAAGGGGGAGAGGTGTGAAGGGGAGAGCGTGTGAAGGGGAGAGCGTGTGAGGGGGAGAGCGTGTGAAGGGGAGAGCGTGTGAAGGGGAGAGCGTGTGAAGGGGAGAGCGTGTGGAGGGGGAGAGAGTGTGAAGGGGAGAGAGTGTGGAGGGGGAGAGAGTGTGAAGGGGAGAGGTGTGAAGGGGGAGAGGTGGAGGGGAGAGAGGTGGAGGGGGAGAGCGTGTGGAGAGGGGTGGAGGAGAGACGTGTGAAGGGGAGAGCGTGTGGAGGGGAGAGAGTGTGAAGGGGAGAGAGTGTGGAGGGGGAGAGAGGGGAAAGGGGGAGAGCGTGTGAAGGGGAGAGCGTGTGAAGGGAGAGCGTGTGAAGGGGAGAGAGTGTGAAGGGGAGAGAGTGTGAAGGGGAGAGAGTGTGAAGGGGGAGAGAGAGTGAAGGGGGAGGAAGTTTGAGCGAGTCTCTTCCAAAATCAGGATATCCGGATAAGAACAATAATAGACCCAGGTCTACATTGTGACAAAAAAAATCCTTCCATCCCATCTATCCTCCAATTTTCCCAATCTAACGAAAAAACTTTGCTACATTTAGGGAGAAAAAAAAGCCCAGAAATCAAGAGAATAGAGGCAGGTGAGCCTCAAAAGAGCAGTGGAGGGCGTAGTGAGTTAGACTGGGATGAGTTAGTGAGCTCCTGGGTAGTTTGTAACTCTGAGGTATTAGTTGAGGGTGATCAGCAGACGAAATAATGGGATCCAATCACTGGGATTCTTATTGGGGGTAGAGAGAGAGAGAGAGAGAGAGAGATAGAGAGATAGAGAGATTGATTGAGAGATATTGAGTTTCTCTCCCTCTCTTACTAACGTTACTATAGGGAACCATTACTGACATATTTCTAATTGCTGTGTCTAGAATCTCCGAAAGTTTTGGAGTGAGAGACCTCTCTCTCTCTCTCTCTCCTCTCTCTCTCTCTCTTCTCTCTCACGTTACTATACCTGGAGATGGTTTCTGGGGTCAGCACCCCCGCGGCCCGGTCTGAGACCAGGCAATTACTGGTACACTATTTCTAATCGTTGTGTCTGGAATCTCCGAAAGTTTTGGGAGAGAGGACAGGAAGTTGGAAGAAAGAAATAAACACTGAAATAACAACGAATGAAGAGGAAAGGAAGGGGTGTATAGGTGTGTCAACAGGGACTGAAGAGTTAAGTGGATATAGGGAGACGTTTCGCCCAAGAGTGGCTTGTTCAGTCTAATTCAAAGAGCAATGCAGCTTAAAGAATTCATAAACGATACGCTTGTGGCAATATTTGAGAATCTTGTGAGGTAATCAGTCCCTCAGTCTTGGAGTTGGTGAAAAGAGATGAGGTAATCAGTCCCTCAGTCTTGGAGTTGGTGAAGAGAGATGAGGTAATCAGTCCCTCAGTCTTGGAGCTGGTGAAGAGAGATGAGGTAATCAGTCCCTCAGTCTTGGAGTTGAAGAGAGGTGAGGTAATCAGTCCCTCAGTCTTGGAGTTGAAGAGAGGTGAGGTAATCAGTCCCTCAGTCTTGGAGTTGAAAGAGGTGAGGTAATCAGTCCCTCAGTCTTGGAGTTGAAGAGGGTGAGGTAATCAGTCCTCAGTCTTGGAGTTGAAGAGAGGTGAGGTAATCAGTCCCTCAGTCTTGGAGTTGAAGAGAGGTGAGGTAATCAGTCCCTCAGTCTTGGAGTTGAAGAGAGGTGAGGTAATCAGTCCCTCAGTCTTGGAGTTGAAGAGAGGTGAGGTAATCACTCCCTCAGTCTTGGAGTTGAAGAGCACCGTAGTCTTGAAGACTCTGTAGCACAGACATAAAGTTTGGTATGTAAGCGCCAAGCTTCATGACTATGCTTCGGGTTCTTCAAGAATACGAAAATGTTTCACCAGCCGTTGGTTTCTTCAGTCCCATTTAGAGAAGAAAGGTGGAAGTTGAGGAGTTTGAGGTAGTCAGTCCCTCTCAAAGATTGCAAAATGTTGCACAGGTGTCTGATTCTTCAACTTGAGAGAGAGAGAGAGAGAGAGAGAGAGAGAGAGAGAGAGAGAGAGAGAGAGAGAGAGAGAGAGAGAGAGAGAGGAGAGTAGAAGTGATGGTCGTGTTTTGCTCAGCTATAGTTTGTTGTGAGAGGGTTTGGGAGATGGCGAGGTGTTGTGATGGTGGTAGTGATGAGTGATGATTTTACACTGGGTTTCCTTCCCTCATTACTAACCTGGATTACTACAATCCATGGTGGATTAACACAAGCATTAAAGAAAAGGCTCAGTACTCGTAGTAATACTACTACTATTACCCTGCTATTACTATTATGTTACTATTAATGTTACTATTACTACTATTACTAAAACTATTACTATTACAACTAATATTAATACTACTGTTACTAATTCCACTACACCCGTAATTCACTTTCCACCAATACTAACACTACATCTACTACTACCACTACCTCCACTCCATCTTCCGGCCTTCTCTATTTCTTTTCGCCTGGTTTGTGACTTGACATTGGTTCAGGATTGACCACAACGTCGTCATAGGGATCATTTGGGGGTTTAAGAAGAAATTGCTCAGGCCTTGTTTCAAATTTCCCTTCCAGAACGATTAACGGACTCGAGTCCTGGAGATAGCAAGTACAGCACCTACACTCGGAATGAGAGGTGTTAATGGTTGCCGTTTTATAATTGTAGTGTAAGCGGCCTCTGGCAAGACATTGATGGAGTGAATGATGAATGTTTTTACTTTTCTGGCCACACTGCCTAGGTGGGATACGGCCGATGTGTTAATAATTTTTTTGTCACAAACCAAGGAAACCACAGGTTTTTTTTTCAGATGTGTTTCATGTAGGCTCCGGCGGCGCCGGCCCGAGGTGGGAGGCTCCGGCGGCGCCGGCCCGAGGTGGGAGGCTCCGGCGGCGCCGGCCCGAGGTGGGAGGCTCCGGCGGCGCCGGCCCGAGGTGGGAGGCTCCGGCGGCGCCGGCCCGAGGTGGGAGGCTCCGGCGGCGCCGGCCCGAGGTGGGAGGCTCCGGGGCGCCTGGCCCGAGGTGGAAGGCTCCGGCGCTGCCGGTGAGCCCCGGCGAGGTGGGAGGCTAAGGCGGCGCCGGCCCGAGGTGAGAGGCTCCGGGGGCGCCGACCAGCATTTGTCAGACTTAGACGTTCTCTGTACACACATGCTCAGACACCCACCTTACATTGTACAGACGTGCAGACACTCGCCTTACACGTTGCAGACGTGCTCAGACACGAGACATGCACGCTGCAGACCTGCTCAGACACGCGCCTTGCACGCTACAGACCTGCTAAGACACGCGCTTTGCACGTTACAGACCTGCTCAGACACCCGCCTTGCACGCTACAGACATGCTCAAGCACACGCCTTGCACGCTACAACACAGCTCAGACACGCGCCTTGCACGCTACAGACCGCTCAGACACCCGCCTTGCACGCTACAGACCTGCTCAGACACGCGCTTGCAGCTAGACCCGCTCAGACACGCGCCTTACACGCTACTGACCTACTCAGACACGCACTTTGCAAGCTACAGACCTGCTCAGACACGCGCCTTGCACGCTACAGACCTGCTCAGACACCCGCCTTGCACGTTACAGACCTGCTCAGGCACGCGCCTTGCACGCTACAGACCAGCTCAGACACGCGCCTTGCACGCTACAGACCTGCTGAGACACGCGCCTTGCACGTTACAGACCTGCTGAGACACGCGCCTTGCAGGCTACAGACCTGCTGAGACACGCGCCTTGCAGGCTACAGACCTGCTGAGACACGCGCCTTGCAGGCTACAGACCTGCTCAGACACGCGCCTTGTACGCTACAGACCTGCTCAGACACCCGCCTTGCGCTACAGACCGCTCAGACACCGCCTTGCAGCTACAGACCTGCTCAGACACCGCCTTGCAGCTAAGACCGCTCAGACACCGCCTTGCACGCTACAGACCTGCTCAGACACGCGCCTTGCACGCAAGACCTGCTCAGACACCCGCCTTGCACGCACAGACCTGCTCAGACACCGCCTTGCACGCTAGACCTGCTCAGACACGCGCCTTGCACGCACAGACCTGCTCAGACACCCGCCTTGCAGGCTCAGACCTGCTCAGACACCGCCTTGCAGTACAGACCTGCTCAGACACGCGCCTTGCACGCTCAGACCTGCTGACACGCGCCTTGACGTAGACCTGCTCAGACACGCGCCTTGCAGCTACAGACCTGCTCAGACACGCGCCTCCTGTGCAGCGCTCAGACCTGCTCAGACACCCGCCTTGCAGGCTACAGACCTGCTCAGACACGCGCCTTGCAGGCTACAGACCTGCTCAGACACCCGCCTTGCAGGCTACAGACCTGCTCAGACACCCGCCTTGCAGGCTACAGACCTGCTCAGACACCCGCCTTGCAGGCTACAGACCTGCTCAGACACCCGCCTTGCAGGCTACAGACCTGCTCAGACACGCGCCTTGCAGGCTAAGACCTGCTCAGACACGCCTTGCAGGCTACAGACCTGCTCAGACACCCGCCTTGCAGGCTCAGACCTGCTCAGACACCGCCTTGCAGGCTACAGACCTGCTCAGACACCCGCCTTGCAGGCTACAGACCTGCTCAGACACCCGCCTTGCATGCAAGACCTGCTCAGACACCCGCCTTGCACGCCAGACCTGCTCAGACACCCGCCTTGCACGCTACAGACCTGCTCAGACACCGCCTTGCAGGCTACAGACCTGCTCAGACACCGCCTTGCAGGCTACAGACCTGCTCAGACACCGCCTTGCAGCTACAGACCTGCTCAGACACCGCCTTGCAGGCTACAGACCTGCTCAGACACCCGCCTTGCAGGCTACAGACCTGCTCAGACACCGCCTTGCACGCTCACCAGACCGCCTGCAGTCGACGAGACACCGCCTTGCAGGCACAGACCTGCTCAGACACCGCCTTGCAGGTACAGACCTGCTCAGACACCGCTTGCAGCTCAGACCTGCTCAGACACCGCCTTGTCGCTACAGACCTGCTCAGACACCGCCTTGCAGCTACAGACCTGCTCAGACACCGCCTTGCAGGCTACAGACCTGCTCAGACACCGCCTTGCACGCCACAGACCTGCTCAGACACCCGCCTTGCAGTAGCCTGCAGACCGCTCGACACCGCTGCAGCGCTTACAGACCTGCTCAGACACCGCCTTGCAGGCTACAGACCTGCTCGACACCGCCTTGCAGCTACAGACCTGCTCAGACACGCGCCTTGCAGGCTACAGACCTGCTCAGACACCGCTCCTAGCGCTCAGACACGCGCCTACAGACCCACACCGCCTTGCAGCTACAGACCTGCTCAGACACCGCCTTGCAGGCTACAGACCTGCTCAGACACCGCCTTGCAGGCTACAGACCCTCAGCCCTTGCAGACGACCTGCTTAGACACGCGCCTTGCAGACCTGCTCAGACACCGCCTTGCAGCTACAGACCTGCTCAGACACCCGCCTTGCACGCTACAGACCTGCTCAGACACGCGCCTTGCACGCTACAGACCTGCTCAGACACCCGCCTTGCAGGCTACAGACCTGCTCAGACACCCGCCTTGCAGGCTACAGACCTGCTCAGACACCCGCCTTGCACGCTACAGACCTGCTCAGACACGCGCCTTGCACGCTACAGACCTGCTAGACACCGCCTTGCAGCTACAGACCTGCTCAGACACCGCCTTGCACGCCACAGACCTGCTCAGACACCCGCCTTGCACGCTACAGACCTGCTCAGACACCCGCCTTGCACGTCACAGACCTGCTCAGACACCCGCCTTGCACGTCACAGACCTGCTCAGACACCCGCCTTGCACGCCACAGACCTGCTCAGACACCGCCTTGCACGCCACAGACCTGCTCAGACACCCGCCTTGCACGCTACAGACCTGCTCAGACACGCGCTTGCACGCTACAGACCTGCTCAGACACGCGCCTTGCACGTCACAGACCTGCTCAGACACGCGCCTTGCACGCTACAGACCTGCTCAGACACCCGCCTTGCACGCTACAGACCTGCTCAGACACGCGCCTTGCACGCTACAGACCTGCTCAGACACGCGCCTTGCACGCTACAGACCTGCTCAGACACGCGCCTTGCACGCTACAGACCTGCTCAGACACGCGCCTTGCACGCTACAGACCTGCTCAGACACGCGCCTTGCAGGCTACAGACCTGCTGAGACACCCGCCTTGCACTACAGCTGCAGACACCGCCTTGCACGCTACAGACCTGCTCAGACACGCGCCTTGCACGCTACAGACCTGCTCAGACACGCGCCTTGCACGCTACAGACCTGCTCAGACACGCGTCTTGCACGCTACAGACCTGCTCAGACACGCGCCTTGCACGCTACAGACCTGCTCAGACACCGCCTTGCAGGCTACAGACCTGCTCAGACACGCGCCTTGCAGGCTACAGACCTGCTCAGACACGCGCCTTGCACGCTACAGACCTGCTCAGACACGCGCCTTGCACGCTACAGACCTGCTCAGACACCCGCCTTGCAGGCTACAGACCTGCTCAGACACGCGCCTTGCACGCTACAGACCTGCTGAGACACGCGCCTTGCACGCTACAGACCTGCTCAGACACGCGCCTTGCAGGCTACAGACCTGCTCAGACACCCGCCTTGCAGGCTACAGACCTGCTCAGACACCCGCCTTGCACGGCTACAGACCTGCTCAGACACGCGCCTTGACGCTACAGACCTGCTCAGACACGCCTTGCAGCTAAGACCTGCTCAGACACCCGCCTTGCAGGCTACAGACCTGCTCAGACACCCGCCTTGCAGGCTACAGACCTGCTCAGACACGCGCCTTGCACGCTACAGACCTGCTCAGACATCCGCCTTGCACGCTACAGACCTGCTCAGACACCCGCCTTGCAGGCTACAGACCTGCTCAGACACCCGCCTTGCAGGCTACAGACCTGCTCAGACACCCGCCTTGCAGGCTACAGACCTGCTCAGACACCCGCCTTGCAGGCTACAGACCTGCTCAGACACGCGCCTTGCAGGCTACAGACCTGCTCAGACACCCGCCTTGCAGGCTACAGACCTGCTCAGACACCGCCTTGCAGGCTACAGACCTGCTCAGACACCGCCTTCAGGCTACAGACCTGCTCAGACACCGCCTTCAGAGCTACAGACCTGCTCAGACACGCGCCTTGCACGCTACAGACCTGCTCAGACACCCGCCTTGCAGGCTACAGACCCGCTCAGACACCCGCCTTGCAGCTCAGACCTGCTCACACGCGCCTTGCAGGCTACAGACCTGCTCAGACACCCGCCTTGCAGGCTACAGACCTGCTCAGACACCCGCCTTGCAGGCTACAGACCTGCTCAGACACCCGCCTTGCACGTCACAGACCTGCTCAGACACGCGCCTTGCACGCTACAGACCTGCTCAGACACGCGCCTTGCGCTACAGACCTGCTCAGACCCCGCCTTGCACGTGTACAGACCTGCTCAGACACGCGCCTTGCACGCTACAGACCTGCTCAGACACGCGCCTTGCACGCTACAGACCTGCTCAGACACGCGCCTTGCACGCTACAGACCTGCTCAGACACGCGCTTGCACGTCACAGACCTGCTCAGACACCGCCTTGCAGCTACAGACCTGCTCAGCCTTGCAGGCTACAGACCTGCTCAGACACCCGCCTTGCAGGCTACAGACCTGCTCAGACACCGCCTTGCAGGCTACAGACCTGCTCAGACACGCGCCTTGCACGCTACAGACCTGCTCAGACACGCGCCTTGCACGCTACAGACCTGCTAGACGCCAGCCGACACGCGCCTTGTACAGCTACAGACCTGCTCGAGACACGCGCCTTGCACGCTACAGACCCTGCTACAGACTAAAACGCGCCTTGCAGGCTACAGACCTGCTCAGACACCGCCTTGCAGCTACAGACCTGCTCAGACACGCGCCTTGCACGCGCCAGACCTGCTCAGACACGCGCCTTGCAGCTACAGACCTTCACGCTACAGACCGCCAGACACCGCCTTGCACGCTACAGACCTGCTCAGACACCCGCCTTGCACGCTACAGACCTGCTCAGACACGCGCTTGCAGCTACAGACCTGCTCAGACACCGCCTTGCACTGCTAAGACCTGCTCAGACACGCCTTGCACGCTACAGACCTGCTCAGACACGCGCCTTCACGCTACAGACCTGTCAGACACCGCCTTGCAGCTACAGACCTGCTCAGACACCGCCTTGCACGCTACAGACCTGCTCAGACACCGCCTTGCAGCTACAGACCTGCTCAGAACGCCTGCAGCTACAGACCTAGACACGCCTTGAGCACAGACCGCTAGCAGCGCCTTGGCTCAGATGCTAGACACCGGCAAACCTGCTCAAATACAGACTGCTCAGACACGCCTTGCACGCCTTAGCAGACCGCTCAGACACCCGCCTTGCTACAGCTGGACACCGCTGCACGCTACAGACCTGCTCAGACACGCCTTTGCACGTCAGACCTGTGACACGCGCCTTGTACGAAAACTGCTCAGACACGCGGGCTACAGACCTGCTCAGACACCGCCTTGACGCGACAGACCTGCCAGACCCGCTCAGGACACCCCCGTTTAGACCTGCCAGACACCGCCGCAGCTACAGACCGTTTCTGTTGCTAGTGTATTCACTAGAGTGCCAGTTGTTGTCCCTCGTGTTCAGATAGTGTTCTTTCCAGTTGACAGTAAGTCCTTTGCAGAGTAAAGTGTCGTGTCGAGTAATTATTACCTGCAGTAAGAGATAGTGAGCCGTTCTCCTTTGCTCATACTTTGTGTTATTGAGCTATCTATCTATTTTACCCGGGGAGAGTCCTTCCACTCCACCGTGCCGTTCATTCCTCCAGTAGGAAAGTGTTCCCAGTTCTTAGTGAATAAAGGAAACTCAGTTTAGAGAGCCTTTGCATTTGCTAGCGAGTCCTTACTAAGGCTGAACGCAATTTACAGTTATGCAAATCAATGTAGTTGCTGATGCTTTGTCGCGTCATGTCAGTGTA